>VZDJ01000033.1:888106-1120220 GCA_008694505.1 Cyanoderma ruficeps | reverse complement strand
TTTATCAGCAGATACTGAGAGAAATACCCATGATTAAGAGCTCAGTTGCCTCAATTTCTACCCAGTCTTATGTTACCTTTCCACTTGGAAAGCCTGGAGAAGTTTGGGTTTAGTTTTTAGGTTGTTTGGTATCAAGTTGTTTCAGTGAAGCGAAGATGTTACACATCTTGTGCACCACCCCTGACAATAAGGTCCTCTTCCACAGCCTGAGAAAAAGGAGTTTCTGAGCTGTTAATTACTTGATTCCATATACTGAATAAATTTCTTAAGCTCCTAAGCACTTGTGATCAGTTAAACAGTGGAGTTTCTGGAAGTTATATCTACAAGCCTTATTCTCCTTCAAGTCATCTGTTTGTTACTTTGCCAGAAACATGCAACTCATTTCACAAGGTTCTTTCTTGGGGCAGAGGTTTATCAATGCCTTGGGTTCTTTCCGTTCTCGTTAGAGACAAAATAACCATCAAGGATCTTAATTCTCAGTAAGGACAGCATCTTTTTTCACCTCTAAATTCATGACAGCTGTTAAGTGGACTAAAACCTGATCCTTTCAGCAGTCTGTTTCCTTTTTGCAGGCAGAGCTTATGTTTGCATTCACTGTCCTTGGGCCAGCAGCTCTTCAGTATGAATTTTGTCATCATCTTATTTGAAGTTCAAGCCACAGAGCTTTCATTTCACATCAAATAATGTCATGGCAAACTCAAGAGCCCCAACATACAAGAAGCCGAATAAAGACAAACGGGGTGGAAATGCTGCGAAAGATAATCCCAGGACATCAGTGACATCTAGGGGCTGCAGGGGTGGGAAAAACTCGGACAAAGGCTCCTCCCAACAGCTCGGCAGTGCCAGCCCGCGGCTCTGGGTGCTGACACAAGACACCTCACCAAGGTACTACATGAATACCTGAAGCCACGTTTGAACTCGTACTCTCACTATATTTACAATTGAAGAAAAAAATACCAAAAGCAGAAATTCTTGTGAAACATTACCTGGCAGTTTATCCCACCAGCAGCACCTCAGTGCTCCCAAGGTTCTTGTGATCAGCTATCAGAACTTGCCAAATGCCAGCAGCTCTGCAGTGGCACAGCGACCCCCTTCAGGTGGGTGACACTGAGGTTTGGAGTTCTGTCAAAGCTCCATCAACACATCTCTCCTCTGCATCCTTACCTGAGGTGCTGCTAGCACAGAAGTGTTTCCAGACACACAGAACTGCCCACAAATTTAGGGTTAAGTCAGAGACCTGCAAAGGGACCTGGATGATGTGTTCAATAAGCAAGTTTTAAAATGCAGGTCTTGGCAATTAAGTACACACCACCACCATTCTGCCCATGGTATGAATGCAATTCACCTGTGTGCTGAGCTGTTCTGTGGCACCAAGCACCTGGATTGTGCAGCTTACGGAAGTATCTGGGTTCTTTATGACCAAATCAAGGCTTGTATTAGCTTGCTCTATTAAAAAATTCCACAAACACCTCAAAACGCAGCCATGGAAAAAAGAGTTAATGAAGGTCATAACCTGAACCCCTTCTAACAGGAGTCCAAGCCCCAAGCTCCAGCACTGCTCCACTCACCAGAGAATTAAACACCAACAGGGAAGCACTCCAGCTTGAAAAGTTTCAGCCATCTTCAAGGACAACGCCTCACGCCTCGACAGGAGACTGAAAATCACTGTACAGAGCAAATCCAAGGGGCATAACTGGAATTCTGTCCCAAAAGCTCAGGGGCTGCAGCTGACAGTGAACAAAGCAAAAAGCACAACAAAGGTGTCTTCTGGCAGATCTGAACACAGAGCCCGGCTGCACATGCTCTTCCAGGAAACCTGCACATGATTTCAGAGCAGCTCCTCAATATAAAGACTGAATCTTCATGTGACCGCTGAACTTAGAGGGCAGAAAAGCTGGCAGCAATTTAACTCCAGGACAGGAAGCCAGAGTTTGAAATACCAGTTCACACACCATCAGTAAAGCACATATTCTGAATTCTTACTTGGAGTAGAACCCTCAAGGAACAAAAAGGCAACTAAAAATATATCTGTTTTATTTACCAGTTTTCTAAAAAGCAAAGTCATAAAAATTAGTCACAAGTGGCAAAACCAAAATATATTGCACAGTGTACAGAAAACATTGTTGACATGTTGACAAAGTGTCATCACAAATAAATCATCTTACAACAGTTTGGAAAAATTACAGCTTCAGAATCTTATCTATAAATGGAGGCATGTAGATTTAAAGTTACAGGAAAATATTTTAATACCACCCTGTAAATGCAAACACTTTAAGGATGCAAGATTAAGTCCATAAGTAAGCACATCCACAAAATGCTCTAAATATACTTTTCTCTTCCTTCCACTAAGTTATGGTTACAAGATGGTCATTGAAAAAAAATAATAAAAGAAAGGGGGACAAATAAAAAAAGACATGGGAGGGGGAGGAGCATGCTAAAGCAAAGTTCAAAGTGGTTGAGAAGTCTTTGACAATTATTTGTATAATTATGATGCACTCCTTTTATATAAAGCTTTTATTTTTCCCAAACCCTGGTCCATGTTTGTGTCTCCATGTAAAAATGAAATATATTTCATATGTTGCTATAGCTGCACTGTTCCATTTATGATTAAAACATTTAATACATCGGACGTGAACACCAACACTGGAAAATTTCTCATTCACTTTGTATTTACAAATATTTACGTTTGACCTTGCTCAACTGTTAAAGACAGGCATCAGACCTTGCTGGGTAGTGCTTTGCACTACATTTAATATATTTCTGTTTTATAATTGTGATTCTGCTTGTTTCACAAGTTGACACACTTTGCTACCTGCAGAACCTGTCTCTAGTGCAAATTTTCCAATTAATAACTGATTACTTGAAACAAATTATTTCTTCTTCTAAGCGAATACCAGTCACTTTTGTGGTTTTGGTGTCAGATCTAACTTCACATCCTCTCTGTATATAAAGAGAAATATTTGTATAGAATGAAAATAACCTTAAATTTCCGTGAATAGAAACGTTATCCTAATAAAAAAGGAAATGCTTCACATGAAAAATATTTTAAGACAAACATATCAAAGTTAATTGAATTAACTTTCGTCATTTTTCACCCCAAGACTTACAGCTGACATCTAGCCATACAGCAACTAAATGTCCTTTAACTAACCAACATATTAAAAGCTGTTCTCTCGTGTTCTCTTCCCACATCCAACAGACATAAACAGCACAAGAACATAAAATACACATATTCAAGTCAATACAGTCTCAGAGGCATTAAGATGAAATCTTCGACAGCAAAGGATTCCAGCCACGCTAAATTGGAGATTATGTAAATCAAATAGAGTGAGTCAACACTATTCGCAAATCATTTCTTTTTTACAGGAACCATCTTCAAAGGACAAGACACATCTAATCCTCCCTTGCCACACAGAAATTTGATGTTTGTTTAGCCACATTGGGAAAACTGATGGCCAACCTCCTGACAGAACAAGTCAGAAATAAAGGCTCAAGTTACCCCAAGCTCTAACAGCCACTGGAGCAGGGCCAGTCACCCTCTGTGGTCTGGAGTTTCTAAAATCTTTAAGCATAAGGATTTCTTGAGTATAAATTCTCAGAAATTATGCTTCAAGGTAATAAACAGTTTATAGCTTTGCAGTGTCCATTTAAATAAAAGCCTACAAAGTTGTCAGCACTCCTCTGTACTTACACATCAACATGAACTTTAACCCCAGACCATCTTACAAAATTAGCTCAACATCCCTCTTAGACTAAAAGAGTTCCTACATTCAAAACTAGAGGAGACAAACAAGGAGGATGGGATCAACTGGTATGAGAAGGGCAAGTGTGAATTGATTTCCTTGAAGGTTATTTTTTCTACTATGCTGGACCACTTCAAATATTAAGAACAATGCTAAAGAGCCACTAAGCAAAATTGCTCGACAATTTATAATGCTGAACCATCACCAAAAGGAGATTTGAAGAACCGTATGTTCATGAGGAGATTTTCAGCACTCCTTAACCCACTCTACAAAAAACGGTAGGCATCAATGAAAGTTTCTACAGTTTATAAAGAAATATTTGAGGCATGTAAGTGCAAAATGAGTCTTTTAAAGAAAAGCTATACCATCTTCAACAATGTCCTTACTGGGAAGAGATTGCCACCATTTAAAAAGAGATTCATTCACAAATGACTCTTCTAGAGCAAGAAAAACACATTTTCTTTTATGAACTGGATTCATCCTGCTGGATAAAAGATTAAAACCTTTATGGATCCCTCACTGTCGTTTTGAAGCAATTTTCAAAACAACAGACTCAAAGGCTATGTTTGTTCTTCACTGACTTGATTCAGGGAAACCAAGTTGTTTTCTCCACTATCTTCAATCATTTCATTAAGGTCCATTTCATGGATTTCTTCATCATATGATGTATAAAAATTGCTCTGTATATTGTCCTCACAAAAAATACATTCCTAAAAAGAAAAAAAATAGGAGCACTCATAAGTAACATGAAATAAAAAGCTTTCCAAGCATCAGTCCACCTGCATGCAACCCTTCATTCCAAGAGAACCTTTCTACCTGTGCTGTAGCTACCAGATATATTTCACTCCACAGCTTTTCCACACACCATGATTTTATGAAGTGCAGTAAATCAGTGGAAGTCCTTGAGAACTCTACTGGAAGCAGTTGTGCCACAGATCACAAGCTGTGTGCTTGTAGGATCAGTGCTGCAGTAACATTAACACCATGATTAGGATTCCACTGCAATTCCCTCACACTGACTTTTGAAACACCCATGTGCAAACAAAGCCTCTGTGTTTGACAGCTTTTGTGCAAAACCCACAAACGACAGAAAGCTTAGGGAGAAGAAAATGCAATCAGGTATTTGTGTGTGAATAAGTAAAATATATAGATAACAAAAAAATGCATGGATGCTTTGTTTTGTTGGGTTTTTTCTCTTTTTTTCCTTTCAAGCCATAAAACTACTTAGAGAAATCATGATCCTGAGTGAGAAGTCTGATAAAGAAAAGGATCAGTACATTGCCATTCATTCTGTACTCTGTAAACAACGGGCATCCATTTCTGCACATAAAGCAGAGATTTTTATGCAGTTAGGTTTCTGCTGTGTTGCTAAAGCATTTCAAACAGAGACACAGAAATTCAGAAAGAGGAAGGAAATTTCTTATACTGTATTCATGAGTACTTTAATTTCCTCCATTGGAAAGGAGATTTATGCTAAATTGAATCAAGCTAGAAACCACTGCATGAAAGTTTGAATTTTTTTCCTATGCATAATTGACCAAGCTTTTACAGCAACAGGAAAGGAAGGGTCTAACATAGGCAGCTAATAATTTAAGCACTATTATACATGCAAAAGTAATTAACTCATTAAACTTACAGAATTAGCAACAGTTTTTGGCAGTCCACCTTGCTGGATCCATGGATGAACTTCAATAAGCTCTCTTTTCTGTTCTTCTGTGAATTTTGGCTGTAGTTTCTGCATTTGCTTTAATTTCTGCTTATCTTCTTTTAAAACTGTTTCCAAATCCCTAAAATAAAATGTATTTAGAAATTGAGCTTCAGCAGTTTCTGGGCTTTGTGCCTTTGTGAGGCTACACAGTCAAATACTAACATTTTTAAAGACTATTTTTGTTTCAGAATGTTACGCTTAGAAATCTTATATTGGAAGAAAATGAAAAGTGATTACTCCAGCTGCTCTCTGCATTTGCAGACATCTCTGCTGCCTCACTGTCTTTTCAAATCCCATCAGTGAGAACAGTTTTCCCAGAGCCATTCAGGCAGCAGCACCAGTGAAACCAGCAAAACTGCAGTTCCCTCTGCTGCTGGTGCAGTTCCAAGCTCCCCTTCAGTGGGAGGAGAACCCAAAGCAGGCACTCAGTGCACAGGAGACAAAGCAGGAGTAGTAAGATGTGTTTAAGAAGGTTACCAAAAATGAACTAAACTTTAGAAAACAGCTCTATTTCAGCAGCCAAAATTCTCTCTTCCTCCAAGTGGCCTATCTCCATTCAGGAACTTACAAAAACCCATCCTACAGCAACATTTAGGAGCTGTATCCCTCTATAAAAGACAACAATAGAAAGCAAGTTCCAAGAAACCCAAAATAATTTCTATTCCTTACAGGGTACCTAAGAACAGTTTGCATTTACACTTCACTCCTTGAGCATCACACTCTGACAATGAGCTTCACTCTTCTTACCAAAATATCCTGTTCTTTGGGAGGCTTTGCTGCTTTCATGGGACACTGGAATTCCCACCTATGGCTGTCAACACTTCAGACTACAAAAACTGAGAAGTGTCAAAGTATTTTTAAAACTAGAAAAAAACCCCTAAAGTTCTTACAATGTATTCTTTACTTTCCCCATCATACCTGTGCTTCTGTATTTTGAAATCTTTCAAAGGCTTGTCTTTACTGAAACCTCCTATTCTTCTCAAAACAGCATTCACTGCTCCCAAGAAATATAAGCAAGTAGGTTGAAAAATAATCCACAGACTTGTTACCTCTTCTTTCCCTATATTGGCTCTTTGCTTCTGAAATAGTGAATTTTTCGTTTTTTTAAAGAAAGTTTGTTTTATTAGAAGCTGTATGATTTTTGCCTTCTACTTCCTTGTCCTCATTTATGAAGAATGAACATATGGAAGTTAACTACTCAGAAAAAAAAATCCGTAAGTCCAAGATCAGCATTCCACTGGATGTGGCACCTCAAGGACAACAGATCTTTGAGGCCAGACCATGCCTGGGTCTAAGCACATTCACCAGGGATTTCTGGGCAAGTAGTTACAAATCACTAACTATGGAACAGCTTCCAAAAAATACACCACAGTTCATTTCAACTTAGGAAATCAACTTAAAAATACAGCCAAGCCTAATTAAACAATTTTTCTTTCTTGAGAAGCTCTTGCGTAGTATACAAAACATATAAAGGAAGCAAGAATTTTTCTTCAGCTAAACATTAAAACCAAGCCAGTTTATTTCTGCTGAGATAGAGATTCCTATACATCTGTCCTACTGCCCATTCTCCTTCCCCTAAATACAGAATGTGTGAAGGGCTGTGCCACTGAAATTACCGTGAGGGGATCTGGTAAGTCATCATCACTGTGTCATCTGTGTTAGCCATCAGCAGCCAGATGGGATCCTGAAGCACATATTTGATGAAGTGCTCACTTTCTTCCATTTCTGTCTTCATTTTGGTTTTATGGTGATTCTCTGAGGAATCAATGCTCCCAAAATATTTGCTGGTGTGACTAGTTTCACTGCTACCTGTAAACAGAGATTTAACATTTCATTATCTGAATGTTTTTGTGCGTAAATATTAAAGAGAACTGAATGTATCATCTTCTTTTTAAACAGAGGGAACTTTCACCCTTGAGTAACTGCAGAGTAACTGCATTAATCTTTTAAAAACTCAAATTCTTAAGTAAAGTCTCCATTAAATTTCAACAGGATAATTAGCTACTTTAATTTAAAAGTTTTAAATGAACATGAAGGATATGGTCTTTTTATTATTCCTTGTACCTGCACAATATCTTAAAGCCTGTTTCACACACTTAGGAAACATTCTATTCTGTAAATCAAGCACAATAGACAAACATTCCTGTAATGCAATAAGAAAGAAATCAAGAATAAACTATGCAACAAGGAGTAAAGACAAAGCCTTTCACTTCCTGTTCCAGGTGTTTGCAACACCTCAAACCCTTCTGCAATGCCAGGAGGGCTCTGGCTGCCTGAGTTACCTGTTCTGCTCCCTGACATGCCACAGCCATTGGAGCCAGAGCCCAGGGACTCTGCAGCTGCAGACACACCACTCCCTGAAGAGGCTGAGCCAGTGCCTGAACATGCATCCTCCTGCAGTAAAATGTCGAGCAGGACACTGGACATGGAGAGCTCATCACTGTTTTGAGCATCCATTGGAGATTCAGCCTAGTGGTAAGGAGAAAAAATAAAATTAAAAAACCCTAACACCAAAAATCAAAGCTATTTATTATTAAACGTAATAGCTTTGTAACTTTAAATTAATAAATTCTCAGAAATTATGCTTCAAGGTAATAAACAGTTCATAGTTCTGCAGTGTCCATTTAAATAGGAGCCTACAAAGTTGTCAGCACTCCTCTGTACCTACACATCAACATGAACTTTAACTCCAGACCATCTTACAAAATTAGCTCAACATCCCTCTTAGACTAAAAAAGTTCCTACATTCAAAACTAGAGGAGAAAAAGAGGATGGGATCAACTGGTATGAGAAGGGCATATGAGACAGGCTTTATCTATGAATACATTTATTACTAAATGCAATAGCTGAATTACTAATCATGTAAATGATCAGTAATAAATCTATTTCACTTCATATTCTAATGTTTACATAATTATTCAAAGACAGTCACCAATAACATATGCCAAGGAATAATGAAGTGGACTGACAGGCAGGCAGGGGGTTCTACAGTAAGACCAATTAAATTTCTCTCCAAAACTTAATAAGGTAGTTTCATAAGAAAGAAACATGTTTCCTGTTCACTTTTGACAGCACCTACTGTCCTGGACAAGTCAGATTTCACCCAAGCCACCCACAACACACTAGCAATTGCTCCCACTATAATCCACCTCAAAGGATTTGCATCAGCATCCCTCACTGTTCCAGCTCCTTGAGATGAGAAGGAAGAGTAGCATTGAGAGTAGGAGGAAGATGTTCCCAGGTGCTTCCCAGGCTATATCACTTATTTGTGTATTTTTAAGGGAAGCAGCATTAACTACACAAATTTTTAACCTAATGAAAACTTTGCCACAAATCAGTTTGAAGATTAAATATTAGAAACTAAGGCTGACAGAACTTAGCAAAACATGCAATAATGAAAAGAATCAACTCTACCCTGAACACATTCCTGAATAATGGAAGGAGGCAGCCAAAAAAGATACAGGATGCAGCTCCATCCCATCAGCATTTATAACGATACTCTATGGTGCCTTTAGAAAGCACAAATAATAGTTTACATATTTCTACCATGGAAATCTTTACAGATATATTACTCCATCTCAAGTTATTTGTTAGAATGATTTATCAAATTGCAATGACCCAGGAAATAAAAAAAAACCTCCTGAAGTTACCAAACAGTTCAGCGTAGTTTTAGTGCAACAAACAAAAACAAAAGTTAAGTTATAGTCTGCAAGAAATAATGAATTCTTCATTTACTGAGGTTGTTTGTTTGTAAACATAGATGTGATTTTAATTTAAATCAGCTTCTTTTAGAGCACTTACAGATTGTTTTTCCCATGCACACAAATTTACTAGAACAAAAGTTTTTGCTAAAAATAAAGTGCCCACATTATTTTATAGTTTATTTCAGTGGTTTTCAATTGCCTTATCCATATTCTTATTTTCGTCAATGAAATGGCACAAAACTCTTTCAGGATATATTTCCAAGCTTCCTAGTGTAGCTTTAGAAGAATGATGAGGTAGATTTAATTTTTAAAGGTTGAAACTATTCTAATGTTTGGACTTCACGTTTTATTCAGTTTGCTGAAGTTTGTATTTAACTACTACTACTACAGTCCAGCTCCTGGCATTATGCAACTTCTGTCTATTGTTAACAAACAGGTCCTGGAAGTGAAAGGAATGAAAATGATGCAGCAGAGCCAGGAGAAGGGGGATGTGATCCAGACTTACAGGTAAGGATTCCTTCCCACTGCCGTTATCCGATGTCCGGATTTTGCCTATGGCTCCTTCCTCACCCAAAGCTCCGTGTAAACCTGCAGGAGCTCCACTCTCTGCAGCTTTTGTGGTTTCTTCCAGCTGTAGAAGATTCAGAGGAGAGCTGCACCTCGACTGGAACAGAGGTGGTGAAGCCTGCTCCTGAGGACCCAGCGACTGTGGAGTGCAGGAACGGGAGGGGTCGTTGCGTGGCTCTGCCACAGGAGCCTTTTCAGTCTCTGCTGGGGGGTTGTACTGGAATGGCTGTGCTGGGAAAAACGCCTGCTGTGGGAAGGGGCTGGGTGTGCCAAAGGGGGGCTGTGGTGGGAACACTGTCTGTGAGGAGAAGGCAGGATGGGCAGGGAAGTTGGGCTGGCTGGGGTACAGCGGCTGAGGTAAGTTATTGTTCATCTCTGGGTACACGTAGTTGGGGAGCACAAGAGCCACCACGGGGGTCATGAAGGGTGCAGAGAACTGGGATGGCTGCACGGGGCAAGTGTTTCCAGAGTCTGGCAAGTGATTAAAACCAGAGAGTGAAGTTTCAGGAGCCGGCGGCACCGTCCCTGCTGCAGGAAAAACAGGAAGGGAATATGCAGGCATGACAGTGGGGAAGGACACTGCTGAGTAGCTGGCCTGGGAAGTCTCTGATGGTGACCAGGCTGTGGCATTTAAACCTTGCAGGGGGAACCGGTGGGGGAATTTAGCTCCAGAAGTTGTGCTGTCTGAAGATTCCTGTGGTTTAATACGCTTTGATTTCCTGTTCTTCCCACTTTTCTTCCAAGGCTGATCCATTCCAGAAGCGGCATTTCTTTGTCCGCGGCCACCTGCAAAAGGAAACGTCGTAAGAAAGGTTATAAAAATATTGCTATACAGGGCCTGTATAACTCTTTAAATTAAAAAAATAAAGATAAAAATCTGAAAAAAAAATGCTTAGCAGTGTCTGACTTCTGTTCCAAGTCAAGTCAAGACTGAAATGAGAACCAAGACTGATCATATCAAACACTTCTGAAAATGCCATCCAGAGCTCCTAGGCCTAATAAACAAAACAATCTCACTATTACTGCTAGTCTCTGCCATTTCCATCCTGATGATCACATTATTATTACCTTAAAGGCAACCAAACAATTTTCAGATTGTCTCACCAATTACACAACAGTGCAACGGGGAAAACTGGAAAACAAAGGAGCTGAAAACAAAACAAAACCAAAAATCTGAACAAAAGACAGATGGCAAGACAGAAGGAAAAGAAAAGCAAGGGAATACAAACACAGACACAGTAAAACAAACATCCTAAAGTGTTTTTTTTTTGTCCCTTGAAAGCAGATGCATGACAGTAATAGTAAAAAGAACAGACAAATCAAAATATTCATTACTAGAATGTCCATTATGACACTAAAAGCAATATTCCACTTTAAATCTTCTAGCAAGATTTGTCAGGAATTTTTTCCGTGGGTTTTGAAAACAGCATGCAACTGTCACTGTTCACAGTGGCCCCACGAAACAATGAAAAATGGAACCGCCCTCCCAGGATTTACTTTCCATACAAATACAAGAATTATTGTGAACACTAGTGCCATACCACGTTCAGCAGGCCGTCCTTTTGGTTTATCTTGTAAGTAGTAATTGCAGTGCGATTGAAAAATATTAAATCTCTTGATTTCTTTGAACTTATTCAAGAAGCTCTGCTCCTCTTTTTGTGTATGCACTGCAAGGACCTCCTTTGTAAGTCCCAGTTTTTTAAATGGCTCCTTCTCTTGATTCATGTGTGCAGAGCTGGATGGAGGGGCAAGAAGTTGGCCATCTATGATTTCTGCTCCACTTGGACCATCTTCTATCATTTCTACAGGAACAGAAGGCAAAATACTCAAGATGAAGCAAAGAAAACCCTGTACATGCATTTTTAAGGTATTACAACAATAATTTTGCTGCAAGTTTAAGATTACACATTCCATCCCTATTTATTCCATTTCCTAAGACCATCTTGGCTGTAAGAAAATGTAAGTCACAAGCAAACATCAGATGCTCACATGTCTGAAATTGGAACTTGCTAGCACTTGCCATCTTGAAGAAAAAATATTAGCAGAAGTCTTACCTAATTCAGGTTGTGTTTTTTTGTCTCCAACGTGAACAATGGTGCTACTGTAGCTGCACTGACTGGTGAGAGACACAACACTTTCAGGCTTGCCAGGTAAAGCCAAAGATGTCAAGTGAGCACCGACCACTGGGGGACCACTTGATTTACCAGATGCCTTCAACACAGCAGGATCTGTTAAAGGAAATAAAATTGTAGCTTACTGAACATGAACAAGAGCAAATTCAAGTTACAAACCACTAGGGCTGCAGAACAATAAAGGCCAAACTGTGCCTGACAAGACAAAAAAGTGAACTTTTTACTTTATATGTTCCAGGACTAGAATGACTGTGGAGCAGCAAATGCAATCCTCTAAGCTCATATACAGCCACACCAAACCTTTTCAATGAAGGATATTTTCCTCTTTTTCTGGTCTTCACTCTTCTTTCATGGCACAATTTTGCAAGAAATTGTCTAGCCTCTCCCAGCCCAAGAATAAGTAGCCCCCAGCTCCCACAGTGTTGTACATTGATTTCTTCCACTAGCTGGTTACTTTAAGAGCTTTGTTTTGAGCATCTAGCTATTTAAAATTCTCTGACCTGAAAGCTACACACAGTAATCCAGCAGAGGTCAGAGCAGTGCCTCACAAAACTGCATTAAAACATTCCTCCTCTCACAGGAATACTTCCATAATACATATTTAAGATCTAAAGTTTGCCTTTTTCCTGACTGGTGGCTTCATCTGTCTCAGACATCAGTGCAACAAAGAGCTGGTGACCCACATCATCTCCTGCCAACCAGAACCACAGAGACTCCAAATTACAGCATTTCAATCCCTTCTGCAGGCCTCTTTGTTCCTGGTCTACTGACACCTTCTAATTTGACTCTAAAAGCTGCATTAGAACTCCTTTTTGAAGCTCATTGAATAGCCAAGACCATTCCCACAACCAATTTTTGAGAAAATCCACAGGACACTCTCCCTTCAGCCTCATAAAATGACAAGGCAGAATGAGCAAATCTCTCATTTGCATGCAGTTCTTTACCAATCTCAAAATCCTTGTCCTAACCAGTTATATTCTTAATTTAGCTCTCTATCCAGACAAGGCTCTATGTCAAATGCTACCTCTAAGGCCTAAAAAATTAACTGAATTGTTTCTGTCTGCAGCACTTTTTAGACAGCTTGCCTCAGTAATCCCCAGCTTTTTGTTTTCATGGATGAACATTGGATTCTAACATCTTACAAAACACAGAACAGTCCAATGCTGCATTTTACCACCTCTGGTTCCGTTTTTTTAAAACACAAATGTCATATTCATATTTTTGTTCCAATTAATTAGCTGCTAGGTTCTTCAGCTGACTGTTCTCACAAGTCCTAACTGTGAAAAAAACTTCCTACATTTGACAATGATTCAAGTCCTGAACCTCAAAATCCTACTGTATTTTGCACAGCACAAATTAGTTTATTTGATCTGCAATCCAGATATGCAATCAACTACTCAGTATTTTAATGGTAAAGAAGATATTAATGATAAAAGTTAAATCACCAACATCAAACACTGAGAAAGTAGCTATGATGTGATGCCTAAGACACATTTGTCATTATTCTGCAAAGAAGTGGCATCCAGCAAAACTCAGCCATGAAAAAGTTGATATATGGAGGTTTTTTTAATATATATATACATATATATATATATATATGTANTACATGTATATGGAGTTACATGTATATGGAGTTACATGTATATGGAGTTACATGTATATGGAGTTACATGTATATGGAGTTACCTCCCAATGGCTGGATAGAATCATCAGCTGTTTTTTGCTCATGAACTCCAGGACTCAGTGATGCAACACTTGTTGAAGGTTCACATTTTCTTTTTGCTGTACCAGGCACGTTACAACTCTCCAAGTACCTAAAATACAATGATTTAGCAATATTAGACACGCTAGTTCTGTGTCCAGAGGTCAAGAGTATTTTACTCCCTGGTTGCTCACCTGATGACACTGTCCAAACAGCTGATCTGCTGATAGGAATACACAGGTTGTTCTTTCCAAGCCAGCTCTTCAGTAGGCACATTTTTTGGAGCAGCTGTTCCAGCAGTTTCCTTTCCCCCTAAACCTTTCACCTGACCACCAGCAGTATTCTGTTTTTCTGTGAAAAGAGATACTGCTATTAGGCAATTAGGACATTAAATCCTTACAAACTCCCCTAAAAGCAACAGTAGTAAAGGTTTTTCATTTCTACATATTTAGCAGGTCACAAATTAACCACTGTAATGCACTAATAAATGAATATTGTGTAAATGTTTTCCTGTGCTCATGGGTTCTTGGAGTTAGAAAGTTTAATTAGATTGCATATGGATCCAAAGGGAATAGACACTATGGCTGCAAGAGAATCTCTATCATTAGGGTTGAAACACACTCATGGTGAGGACAACTCTAGTGCCCACTTAAGTTATTTCAAGACAACAGCTTTAGGCCATGCCTTAACTGTGTTACAGCACTATTGATTCAATCCAGCCAAACAATATTTTCCTGGGCACAGTAGAGAGACACAGCACAATATAATTTCAACTGATAAAATGTTGGAACTCAGCTAGGAAAATTCCTGCTGCCATATTATCCAAGGCACCAGAACAAGAGACTAGCAACCACTAATGTCTTACCTGCCAAAGATTCTTTCTTATAGTCCAGTTTTGCTTTACTGTCAGTGAAAATACGCTGTCCTTTATTCTTGACCTTACGGGCATACTGACAAACCTCCTGAAAGTAGTTTGGGAAGAACAATTATTTCAAAAATTTGACATAAAATGTGTATTACAAAATTCTGACATTAAGCATTATGTATAGTGATTCCTCAGTGTACTAAATTTAACCTCAGTCAACCTCTATCTTTCAATTAGTCTGATCACAGGAGAAATACGTATATATACAATTTCATTGCATAGTTGCAAAATTTTGGAATTGGGAAGAGAAAAAATTGAAAGTATGTTTCTTGTAAACAATTACTCTGTATTTTGTTTAATCTGTTTGAATAACTTGGATAGGAAAATAGAAAATACACATTACAGAGATGACTTCAGAATAAAATCAAACCTATCACTTGGTAAAAAAACTAGAAGCCTAACCAAGCACTGAGAGGATGTTAGAGAACTGGACTGTAACAGCCTTCACTGCCTGTGGAAATAGTGAAGGAATGCCAGGCATCTATTTCCCTGTTAAGTAAGGAATCCTGAGACTTCATCTGCTTACTCCACCAATGTTTAAGAACTGAAAGCCAGGAAAGTGACCACCTTGGCAAGAGCAGGAGTCCGCAAAATCTGATCACAGAAGCACAAATCAGATTTGGGAGAATTAGTCTACAAGCAATACAACTTACCAAGGAAAATTTTTGCCTTTCAGAATTAAACACAAAGTAAAGTTCTAAGCACAAACTAGAAAATAGTTTTATTCTATTCAATTTATTTCATTCTATATAAATGCTGTAATTTTGCAACATTAAAAGTGATCAGGGTCAAGCTATCCCTTGGTTATACAGGTATTACTGCATTTAATCTTCTTACTTTCATTTGGGAATACAGTAATTACAGACTTTCCCCTCACAAAAGAAAATGCTTTCACATATCCAGCTGTTTTTCCAAGAAACACAGCATATATCATGTAACAGACATTAGATTAAGTAAACACACTGTACAGGTTTAAATTCTTTAAAACAGACTTTCATGACTTTCATGTCTATCACTGTGCTTCAGTACCCTGAGGCTTCATCTACACTAGAAATGTTTATTCCCTCAGACAAAAAGGTTTTTCTATATCAAACAAAAAAGATAGCATTTTCTGTATGCTCTCTCCTATTTCTAATTTGAAAATGTTATTCTAGAAGTTAAAGATCTCCACTTTAACTAGTTTGTTTTGTGCAACAGACTTGAATGAGAAAAATTCAAAACCTACTGGTTTATCCTTTTGAGCGTCCTCATTATTGTTTCCTGTGCTGTCACTGGAGGATGCCACACTCATCAAGTGCTCATGTGAACCATTGCTACCCAGACTTCCATAGCCACTGGATCCACTGTTGTGTACAGGCTGGTAAAACAACATAAAAATAAATACATATATATACACATGTAATGCATACACAGAACTCCCCCCGCAGGACACCAGTAATTCCATGTCAGGAAAAGAGATTTTATTTTACGCTGGGTTTTTTTGTTGCTCGGTGGCTTTTGTTTTGGTTTTGTTTTGTTTTTGTTTGTCTGGAGGACTCCATAACAACATGAAATACTTAAGATATCAACTGGAGCTTTAACATACTTCAGTAAAGTCTTCTCTAGTAATCATGAGTGCAAGGAATTCCCAGGATCGTGGCCAAAAGTTCCAGTACAGTAGAAGAAGCTAAAGAAAATGTCACACCAAGATAAACGGCCTTTCCCCAGCAGGAAATGAACAGGGTAAAAACAAAGCACTTGCTGTACCTGCAGTAAGAGCCGATAGATCTGCTCAGTGATCTCCTGAACACTGGGGTGAAGGATTCTGTCCTCTGTGTAGTTGGGAGCAGCAAAGACATCTTCATTTAAGGGACCCCTGCACAAACCAAACATACACCAACTCACTGCAAATGCAAGTGTTTCAAGCACAGAGAGACCACAGTTTCAATTTACCACCTATACATCCAACACAGAATCTAATGCTTACTCTGTTCCCCCATCTTAAGGATCTCTATGTAAACCTGAGGGAAAGGAAACCAAAAATGTATTGACTTACGTCCTAACTTTGTGTCTTCCAATAATAAAGGAAACTTTTCTACTCCAAGGGTTGATGAAACTGGACCAGCTGGTGTCCATGGTGATATAATCTCCATTCCTAGTGCAAAACCTGATTGGTGAATAGTCAAAAGGCTGCCCTCCATACTGAAGAACTGCAATGAAGGATTCAAACAGAAATTTCAAGTTAATGTTTGAACAATTCTACGTAATGATTCAGGATTTTACAATGAACTGTACATTCATGGAGGGAATGGACATTCAATGTCCTTCCTCTTCATGGAGGAAGATGACACTTGAGGCAACAAATACTGGGTACATTGATGCATTTAGAAATACTGAGTTATCAGAATAAGTAGATCTTTGTAATTTAGTGGACTGTGGTCAAGAAAACCACCCTTAGAATACAAAAAGCTAAAGAAGGCTGAAGAAGCAGCTTTACAAACTTTGCCAGAATGGCTCTTATTTTCTTCTCTATGAAATAAGAAAGACTATCATGTAAGATATGACAACTTCTACCACATCATTCTCAAGAAAATTTTATGTATGAAATATTTATTTACAGTCAATTTGTGTACAATAGAGATGCATGCTTCATAGAAAGTACAAAACTGAGTGATTTCTCATTTTCATGGATTTACATTAAGAATCAAGTTGTGCAGTAAAAGATTCAGTTTTGTGGAAAAGAAATCAAAGTCACAATTGTTTTTCTCCTACTACTTGTTGAGGTCTTTGTAGTCCTTATTATTAAATTCTAGAAAAAAATTGTATTTCTGTCACAGTAAGGGTTTACATACTTTTTTTGTGAATTGCTAGCATTAAGGGTCTGTCATTTGGGTGAAGATGCACCAAGACTGGTGTTCCTATTAAATCCTGAGGTAGGTATCCCAACAGAGGTACTGCTCTGGAGGAAGAAAGACAAAGAAAAATTTAAAAAATCATGTAGAAAAAATGTATATTTCATGTTTAAAATGTTCTCATTTTAAGCTTTCTTTGCTGCTTTTCCTGTGAAAAGAATTAATAATTTTAAGTTTACATTTGGTGAAAAAGCAGTGCCAAGTTAACAACAGTCATACACTTAGGGCAAGGAGGGCTTGGTTTGTTTGTGGGGTGGTGGTTGGACCAAATCAAGGAGTCTGCTACAGCACTTCTGTCTTTTCTTTCTGCCTAACTTTAGAGGATAAATACTTACCCTAATTTTAAAAGAGCATTAATAAAGTTTAATCTTGTAAAACTCTCATGAAGGTAAATAGTAGCGCAATCCCTTGGCTGGGAGCCATGGCTAAGGATCACAGGATTACCACAGCTGAACTAGCACCAGGGGAGCTGACCAGCACTCACGACAACTTTCTCATAGGCAGGTGAAGAGTTCAGCTCAGAGAGCTGCATGGGAGCAAGCAGATTAACTAGAGAATTACAAGCAATGGTACTGAATTCCTGCACACTATCCATGCCCACTTCTAGTGACGTGAAAAACTAATTTATGTGACAAAGTAATTTTTATTGATCACTTCAAGCATTTGCATTAAGGATAAAGAGTGAAAGTTCACAAATATCACTTTGCACCTTACCCTGAAGGTTAGCCACTGAAAAAGTTTTTTGGAAAAAAAAATGTACTAAGTCAACACTACTCAGTGATGTTTAAATTGCCAGATACCAACAAGTGATCTTGTAAGCTCAAAATGCTGTACATCTTCCCTCAGCCCCACTCACTGACAAAGGGCCAGGGAGATATCTGTGTATCTGAAGAGCTTTAATGAAGAACTCAGCCCCAGTGCTCCAGCCCGAGGATCTGTATTGTGTAGGAACTCAAAAGCATTATGCAGCAAATGCCTTCAACACTGCACTTCCAACAGCCCACTGGAATTACATCAGTTCCCCAAAACATCAAACATATCCTTCCAGCAAAGAGGCTGAGAGGGGAAAGAGGATAGCAACTAATGCCTTATTATCAAAGCAATTAGTTTAATAATGAGTCTTAAAAGCTTGTAGATGAACTAAAGCAACAGAGCAGAAACTGGCATGGAATTCGTACCAAATCAGATCACTTTGACACATTGACATTTAAATGTGCTGCCAAGTTCAAAGCACATGAGAAAAGCTGTGCTGCTAGAGCACTTTAAAATCTCAGTCAACTTCAAACAACTTCAGCCAGGACTTCATCAAATAACACCATAAGAAGGTTTTGTTCAGCACGGTTCCTGTTCTTTGCCACCCTGTTTTATGGAAGTCAGGGATCTAGAATGTAAGACTGAGCTGGCCTTGCCTGCTCTGAAGAAAAGGAAATGAAAAGATGATCCAGGAGCTTCCCACACTGCTGGAAAGAGAAGTTACAAAAATGGAGTTTTGATGGTGCCAGACAATAAAACTATGGGCAGTGGTCCCAGACTGGAGTCTGGAAAGCTGATGGTGGATGTTAGGAAAAGGTTTTTAACAGAGCAGCGCAACACAGGAGGTTTCCCATACAGATTGTGTAATCTCTGTCTCTGAAGGTTTTCAAGCATTATTGAGACAAGGGCACAGCTGGTCTTAGCCAGGACTGGGCAAGGTTTCACTTCAAGCAAAAGGATGGAACCAAGAGCTCCAGCAGTCCCTTCCAACCAGCCCCTCTGTGCTCATATAATGCTGTATTGGAGAACGATGTCTTGGCATCATAATGCTTCCTCATAATGAGTAGCTCATAAAAATGCAGAGGTTAAGTTAATAAATTAATTTTATGAATGCAAATACACGTGTGGCACAAGAATGGCTGATGAGGAGATGCTGCCAAGTTTAGTTTGTGTTAGACAGAATGACATTTGAAGCGTCAAAAAAACCATGAATAAGAAATCTCCTTATATTATTATTATAAGTTACATACAAAACTGGTTTAAATTAATTTAGAAAGATCACTCTACTGTGAACTACTTACAGCCATTATATGCATGAAGTATCAAATATATTAAGACAAATAAATATAGGAATGATGCATTTGATTTCAAGAAAATATTTATTTTTACTTAACATACTCTGTGCAGAAATCCACCTGCAGAGCTCAGACAAATATGCATTTTTGCAACCCATGAACACGTACTGATTACAGAAATTAACTTTATTTTATGCAAGTCAAGCAACAGTTTCAGGGTTACGTTATATACAATGCTCAGTCAACAGCAGGTGCTCAGTTGCACATTTTAAAATATTAAGACTGCTTCCTTTAACAATCTCTTGCTTTGTGTATTCCACCAAACCCTGGAGAGCTTAAGAGTAATAAACTGCATATGCATGTCTTGGTAAACATTTATCAGGCTGCCAATGCTCTCAGGAGTTAAATCATTAAAAGCAAAATCAACTACACAATCACAAGAACAGAAACAAATGACGCAAAGTGCTAATTTCAGACCAAGATGCAATCAACCCTCACTGGAAGTGTTAGAAAATGGTATTTGAGAACAAGTGCTAACATCAGACTGAGAGGAAAGAAGCTTCCATGGGATCCGCAGGGAAGGATTTACTGGACTTGCTCCACTCAGTAATGTTGCCATTTCTGTTAAATGACTACTGGAAATCACTGAGCTGTGGATACACAGAGGAACAGAAGCTTTGCACTGTGCCCTCGGCCTCTCTGTAAAGATAAACACACTCTGCAACTGGCTTGAAGCATGTGTGAAAATGAAGGAGAGAGAAAAATCCATGAAGAAGACAGAACTGCAGTGGATTAAGTAGTTCTTTTATCAACTTGAGCTGTTTAGAGGAACTGTATAAATCATTGCATGGCAAAACAGTTTGTCAGCATGACACTATCCTACAGGAACTCAGCCACAAAGTCTGCCTCTCTACAGATAAAACTGTCTCAGAAGTCAAACAGTGTTCTTTTTACCTTGACTCCATCTTAGTCAAACATCTCAAAAACCTCCTTTCCCCAATCCCTCTCTCTTCTGCTGCATTTCAGGATTTTGCAAAGAATGAAATACTTTTTCAGAAACAAGATCTCCACCCAAAAAATACCACAGAATCTCAAAATTGTCCATTATACTCCTACTCTGTCTGAAGACATCCTCCCATCTCAACCTACAAAAAGAAAATTTTAGCATCCTTAGAATGCTTTAAAACAAGTGGGAGAATCTCGGCAGTGAGATGTTACCATTGTAGCTAACTTAGTTTTTGCTAAGGAGAAACAAAAAAAAATATCAAAATGAAGTGCCATCTACAGCCCAAATATCAGAAACCATGACAAAGAAAATACCAAGGAAAGTAGAAAAGGAAGGGAAAAGATAGCATTTTCAACTCAGGAATAAATGAATTCTCTTATCAAGACCTGTCCCCAGGGCTCAGGATGGGGGCCAGCTGTGTTCAATGTCTTTATCCATGATCTGGCCAAGAGAATGGAGAGCACCCTCCAGCAGTTTGCAGCCAACAGCATAATGTGTTCTCATGCTTAGTGAAAATGGGGAGACATACTTTTCTTAGGTTAAATACTCTTCAGTAGTTGAATAATTTTCTAACCCCATGTAGACACCTTAAATCCTGTAAAGATATTGGATAGCTGCTCATCAGTAAATTGAAAAATAATTCTTTAAGTTACCTTTCATCTACATCCTGGAACAAACAGGTCGGTGTATGTGTAGTTGTAAAAATCCTTTTGTCGGGAGGAATTCTGGGCGCTGAGAGAAAAATAAAAGCATATTAGCAACTGGGGGTTTTGCATATATAATGCTTAAAGCTGCCAGTTCAAAATTCTGGCCAAGAGCATATAGGAAAGCAGCAAGGACAGAGAATAGAAACAATTGTCTTTTACTTTAATAAAGCTTGAACAGTTCTTACTTTCAGGAAAGCAAACTGGTCTTTGTGCATTCAAAGATTACCTTCATAACCAGAATGGACTTTTTCTGCAAGCAATACACAGCAAAGCTGGTCTTCTGCTATTTCTGGATCTTGCACTTTGATAAGGTAAGGAGTCATCCGGAATGGGTGATAGCAAATCTCATTTTCACGCTCCTTTCCCGCACTAATAATTAAAGAGAGTTAATTATTTCAACAGATTCATCTTACGCTAAATAAAATTTTAATTTATCCATTGTATTTCCCTCATGACACAAGACCTGCATGTTAGCTACTAAAATAGCACCCAAGATCTTAGCTTGATTTTTTTTTGGTGAAAGAGAATCCAATTCTGATGGTATCCTTTGCATACCAACTTCCATAAAGATTGTGCTGTTCTCTCTACTGCCTGAAACAAATATCCACAACTGCATTACATGGAAGTCTGATAGGAAAACCCAGCTCACACAATAGATTAAGTTACTCTGTTGTCCTTCAGAGGGATGAATTTACTGGGCTTTTTAATGAAAACTGCTATATCCCCTCAGTTAACACAAAGATCATCTTTTAATCAATATTTATTCCAGTTTAGAAGGAGTGAAGACTCAATAATTAATATCAGGTGTTTGCTTAACCAGAATGCAAACATAGTAATGAAAACAACAACCATTTACACAGTGACTGAAGAAGAATCAGTTGTAATAACTTTGTAAAAGTGAAGCTTAATAAAAGTAAAGCTTTTGAAACTAGAGTTAGCTGGACAAAAAATCTCCAGTAGCACCAGCAGCACTTCTACAGTACATCCAATGCAACACTCTGAGGCACTGCATTACCTCCAATTCATTTCAAGTTTATTCATGCCTCAATAATAAGCATTTATTTACTCCAGAAGTAATTAAATAATTAGATCCACTATTTTTGTTTCAGAAATGCTGTCAGAGAGGCAGTAAGCATCAAGAAATCAAACTGCACAAGAAAGAACATGAACTATGTTGCCAGCTTTTCCAAAACAAAACCCAAAACAAAACAAGACAAAAAAACCCACAAAAAACCAACAAACCCACAAAACCCCCCCCGCCCCCCCCCCACCAAACAAAACAAAAACCCAAGCCAAACAAACCCAAAAAAACCACACCTGAAGAGGAGGGATTGGGGGCAGGAAAAGAAGGAAGAAAAGCAACCCAAAGAATTGTGTCCTCTATTAACTGCAAAAGAGACAAGTCAAGATCCCCTTGAGTATCTTCCTAGGGGATACCTGAGATAAATTTGAGACACTAGTTTTCTAGAATGAAGGAGACTCTGAAGCAGGTGCTGAACAGTTCTATTTAAATGAACCAAAGGCTTTGCAGAGCAGGAGGAGATGCTGTACCATGCTCCTTCATGGAACAAAGGTCAATATTCACAGGGATTAACTTCCAAGCTGGAACTTCCTGAAATCAGTTCAGTTTTCTCTGTAGCTGCTACAGTTAATCAACTCAAGGATGTGCATATGTTTTGCTTTACCATCACATTATGAAAAAGCATGAAATGTACATACCATATGGTTCTTATAAAAGTCAAATACTTATGTAATGCTTGGTTTCATAACACAGCACTAAGCTTTACAATATTGTCTTACCTGATGCGACAGAAAAAAGATTTCTCTTCCATGCAATCCTGGGTGGAAGACTCTAGAAATATTAAGCATATTTCATAACAATTTACAAATTACTAGAAGAGTATTAAATATAGTACAAGAATTTTTTCTTAGATTATAAATGTTGATTTTTTTTAAGTCTATGTTCCCTGAAGTCTCCATATGCATTGGTTGAATAATGTACATCATAAGCAACTAAATCGCTCACGTTCTGAGGCTGGCGTGTGAATCACAGCTCATTGTTTATCACATCTTTTTCCTAAACATATGTAAACAGCTGTCCAGTTTGAGCCGCTTACTCTTATCAACTCTTTCACAGTACTTTATACCAATGACCAAAAATGTTTGATTCCCTAGGACCCTGAAATTTGACCCTTTTCCTAGAAAGACACAAGGACAGCTTGAATACCAAATACACTTCCTAGGACCCCTCCTCTCTCTTTGTCCTGAAGACTTGTTCTCATGTTTTAAGCTTAATTCCCTCCTTTTCCAGAATAGCCACCACAGATTTCCTAGGGAAGCTCTGGCATTTCAAAGGCCTCCAGTGCACAGTATTTTGGATATTATATTATTTGGCAGCAGATACATGAGGGAGCGTGCACAATTCTACTTACTGTATTTTTTAAATTTGAAGCTGTACACAAACATAATAAAGCTATAGAAAATGTTTCAAGAAAGCAAAACCAAAATAACTCCTGTAGAACCGAGTAATCAGGATTATATACAATTTACCACTGACCCTGT
The DNA here is from genome assembly GCA_008694505.1 of Cyanoderma ruficeps. Classification (NCBI taxonomy): domain Eukaryota; kingdom Metazoa; phylum Chordata; class Aves; order Passeriformes; family Timaliidae; genus Cyanoderma; species Cyanoderma ruficeps. The sequence goes on along the minus strand of VZDJ01000033.1, from coordinate 1,096,525 downwards.
TTTGAGCCAGAGGTTGCACTAAGGACCCCACAAGGTTCCTTTAGGACCTGCTTGATGTGTGCATTGCTTAGCACATGTTTATTTCTAATTGTTTTTTCAGACTAAATATGGTTCAGATCCTGGCTTTACTTTACAGATTTCGTATGCAATGGATTGGAATTTCAAACATTTACAGCAGACCTTGAATTCCAAGTGTTTAGTTGAAACAGTTGGCAGATATTTCTGAATTATTAACAGCTGTAGGTACATGAGTAAAACAATCCTACCACTAACAAATATTAAGCACCTTGAGACATCCTTCACCATTAATTATGCCCAATATAATTTTTCTAAAGCTAGAAAAGAGAGCTGTGATTACACTTGGTGAGCGCACAGTGATGACAGCTGAAATACCTTTTACTACACCATAATCAAGGTGTCCAGTATTCAAATGATAACCATTTGAAAAGGAAGGAGACAGTGTATTGTCCCCTTTAAACTTAAGGAAGACAAAATGTGAGGAAAAATTGTTCTCATTTGATTGCTAGTACAAGTGGAAAGTAAATTCACCATTCAGCATGAATTCCTACTTTGTTTTCATTCATCATCTGGCTGAAAGGGGAACGAGAACTGACAAATAATGACATTGAGAAGACTTTTAAGCAACAGACAAGTCTTGCTGATTTATAGAACAGATTTGTACACTGAGTATTGTTCAGAGGTGTTCTAATAATGCCCCTGTGCTACAACCTCAAAAAGGGATGAGGAAGGATGAAAGGACATTCAAAATCAGTGCAAGTATTTGCATTTGTGTGACTAGAAGAAGGTCAGAGAAATATCTGCTGTAGAGACCACTCACCAGCTCTATTGCAAATGTTCCATGATGGTAATCTGTATGGGGTGGTAGAAGTATAGAACACACTGACATCCTGAGGTGCCAGGAACTCCACAAATTTGGCATTTTTAAAATAACCCCTCTTGCAGCGGAGAATAGAAGCAGCTTGATCCGAGATGTACAAAATTTTCCCAGTTATCAAAGAAACAGCTACAGCAAACATATCCTAAAAACAAAAGTCTCAAATTATTTAGACCGTCTGAAACATTCTTCAGAGCAACATATATTTCTGAGAAAAACATTTAATAAGTTCAAAATGAGAACGAGAAGGAAATTTAATTTTATTAGAGATGTTGGTCAACACTATGAATCTGCTCATCAAGTAGACACAGACAGAATATTTTTCAATTATGCAGGAAGATTAATACACTACTATTTGCTGGGTTACAAGCCCTAAATATCATTGTCTACATTTCTATAATGCAGAATGAATTTACAAATTAAGAATTAATGACCTTCCAGCTATGTAATTTCACATTTCTCCTGTGCTTGTTACAGACATGATTTACGAAATTCTGGTGGTTTTGAAAGGCTATTTGTGTTAGTTGGTTCGTCCACAAAAAGTGAAAAAAGGGCTCTAAACCACTTGAGGTCCTGTGTGGAAAACAGTGAGTACATAGGTGGGAAGAAGTCCCACACAATTGTATTGTTTCTCTCCCTGCATCACAACCTTTAGTGCTCCATTCACAAACACTGCACAGGAACTGAGGAGCTGCAGCAGAACACTGCCTTCACAAATGAATTTTCACATTAATTGAACAATGTTTATGATACTTGGCTGAATTTCTCAGTTGTACTCTACACTTCCTCTTTATTTCACCTCGTGGGCAGCCTTTACTATTCACAGATTATCTCCCACCAATGCTCTTGTTTCAGAGAATTCAGACTTCACATATTCAGAGATTGTAGTTCAAAAACATAGTAGAAGGTAGTCTAATACACTTAGATGTCATTATTTTTTGAAGACTCCATTACTTATTCCTAAAATACTAGTAATATGGAAATAAATATAATTTTAAAAATCATTCAGGTTATCATTTTACTACTAGAAGTACAGTGATGGTCCCAGCCGTTCTTATCTCTACAAGAACACAGCACCACTGGACCCCACTGAAAGCATGTACCAACTGTAAAGACCAGACAAATTCCACAGAAAAGGACACAGTGATTCCAATACTTTTGTCACTGTTCAGTCACATTAACCCAAAGAACTGGTGAAACATCAAATAACCTCTAGTTATAAGAATAAGCTGGAGTGATTCACCATGTGCCTTGACTAAAATTTGAAAAAAGTTAACTCTCCAACTTTTCCAAGTGCACTGAAGGGAAAACTAATGATGTCTCACAGTGCTTTGTATCACGTGGACACAGAGATATGCCACACCACCATCTCCAGGCACAAGGTACAATTCAGAGGATCAGGGAGTTCAAGCCTACTTATTTCCCACCGACAGAGACAAGTTTGTGAAGTCTGAGAAGGCACAGAGTTTCTTAACCTCCCCTGGAAGGCAAAATGCAGTCTCTTCAGCTTTCTGGCCTAGCTACCAACCCTTCCCTTGTAAGAAGAGGGCATGCCTGAGAATTCCAGTTGCAGGAATTGTTTTCAATACACACTGAGACTCAGGGCACAGTACTCACCGCATTTTTCATGATGTATTCTGAGGTTATAGTCTCCACTTCTTCCACTGTGTAAGATGATACATTGAGACCAGCAGGTTGGGATTCATTAATCATCAACAACTGGTAATATTCCTCATTGGCTACATGAGAACAACAAACAGGTTATAATCAGGATTATCAATAAACACCCAGCCCAGAAGCAGTAAATGGCAAAAATATTTTTTGGCATAAATGCAGAAGTTGGGAAGTTGGCAGTTGGGAAATCTAGGCACTATTCCAAATACATCATTTTCCCTGGTAGAGCTTCCTCATCGGTAACTCAAACAAATATACACATCTTAATCTACCCACATATGAATGGCCACGTATTTTAGTCTGACAGTTTAAACAGTATGAAATTGTAAATTGTTTTCAAATCAATCTTCTAGCTCAACCAAACAGCAATAAAATATCACGTCTCTAGAGAACTCCTTCAACTCCCAAAGGAACAAAAGTTAACAAAGCCAACAAATAGGAAGAACATGAAAATATCTGGTTAGAAAGGCTTTCAGCCATAATACGGTTCTCCGCATAGAGCTATATTTATTTTAAATTCCTATTTTGAAAGTTTCACTTCAGGAGGTTAGCATTATCTAGGCAGTATTACACTTCATTACCTTTAACTTGTTTAATGCTTTTAAGGGCATATTTCAATGTTGTCAGGACACTGGATTTGCCTTTGACTCTCTTCTCAGAAGGAAGGTGAGCTTTCAGCTCCTGCAGTGTTTTTAGCAATTCCTTTTGTGTTTTGGCTTTAGTGGACTGCTCACTACTGTAAGATGAAAAACGAAAAACACAACATCACTTGAATGCTTGAAGCAACACATCATCCTCAGAGAAGCCCAAACATACTCTGGTACTTGTCATCCACATCAATTTGTACCACTAGCCTCATTAACTTTGCCAGTACTCAGTATCAGCTTCCAGAACTTATGGAAATTCTTACATGACCATTTAAAATGAAAGATTTAGCATTGTCTGGAGTGTGATTGTAAAATGTACTCTGTATTTGCAACAGTACATACGCCCAAGCACCACAGAATTTCTTTTTTCTTCTTTGCCACAGTTCCCCTCCTCCCTTTTTTAGTGGTATTTTCCTTAGTTCCTTTCAAAATCAAACTCAGAAATGTTCATGGACTTTAAAGGAGAGAAGCAGGAGGTCCATTCAAGCCTTCACCTCCTGCTCAAGAAGGCTTTCTTAAGAAATGTCCCAAAAAAGGGAATGGCAGTGGGAGAGCATCAAGTTAACAAAACAAATGGAGAAATCCTTTGAATAATGTATCCCAGCTAAGCATGGCAATACATTAAATAAGGAAACCCTGACTAAATTTGTAAGGAGAAGAATCAGAGGAGGCTGGAGACAGAAGCTGCATTCACAGGTCTCAGGTGCATGTTCAGAAGAGCTGTCTCAGTAGAGAAAGACAAACTACAGAGATTATCAGCACCAATATCAGAAAGTCATCACCTTGCTTTACAGTTCCTGATATCTCTCCCTATTATTGAGAGGTGCTGACACAATCACAAAGGAAGAGGACAGGAGGTGAAGGAAGTGAGGGAGAGGGTAGTAAAGATGGATGGCAGATGGGTAGGAAGCAGTTAACAGGATACATCACCTTGTCTTTCGCATTGGAGATTTTAAAAGCTGATCATTCACAATGATCAAGAGGATTATAGAGCTGTTCTTAAATGTTCCTAAAATTTTTTTTCCCTTCCGCAGAAAGGTCTTCTCTTACCACCTGATTGTCACAGCTGATAATCTGTGAGAAGTTACTTTGGGCACTGCTGTAGAAACAACAGTACTGGCAACTGCACTGCCTGACTGAAGCAGTCAGAAAAGCGGCTTCAGCTGCCAAGTAATTTTCAAGAGGGTTTGTGAACATTTTTCTGGGAAGCATTAAGAGCTTGAAAAGGTAGATAAATCATCTGACAAGTGCTGGGTGTATTTTACCAAAAATGCTTGCAAAGTGACAAAGCTGTACTAGAGCATACACATTGTTCTTGCTTCCATTACAATGCACTGTGAGAAACACAGCGTTCATTTACTCACTGGTCATTTTGTACTAAGAAATAATGGCAAGGGATCAAACAAAAGACTGTAGTACTCCCTTGGGAAACATTATGTTCATGCTGTGTATTAAAATCATGTGTACCACATGGCTTGACAGTTTGGACTGCTGCAATCAAACAGGGCTTTGTTAACAGAGGTTCATAGAAGAACCCTTCATGCTGCCAGTGCGGAAAAAGAGAGGAAAGATTACGAAATAACTGAGCATACTGCTGGTTTGTACTCTCAGAGTACAGATTGCCTCATGAGAGTGGTCAGACTATCCTGCAAGGAAAAAAACCCTTTCCAAATTATCCTATGGCAGTAGCAAATATGGAAGGTGGACATTCTTGGAAAATAAGTTACACAATTCCAGAATGTTTTTTCCAGAGAGCAGGAGCATCAGGCACAGCAGGCAGCCACAGGGAAGGTGTGACTTACAGAGGACAGATTAGGCAAGTTCTATAAAGATATGAACTTTTCATTTTGCTTTTTATGGACAGCAAACTGGAAAGGTACCTACAGATATTAAACTAGAGTTGTTGGTTGACACTGATATTGAATGCAAGCCCCAGTAGTCCGAATCAAAGATTAAGCCTACAAAGATAAGTAGTTTATCAGACTACTTTAGTCTTCTCTTTGAAGATCATTCTCTAGATATCGTCAGTCTCCCATTCCCAAATGACAATCAGCTTCTGCTCTGTAGAAGCAGAAGCACTCTCTAGTACTGTGGTTTGGGAGAACACTCTACTGTCTGGATTCCTAACTATTTCTGAGCAGAGAGCTCTTAATAACATTAAGAGTGAAACACCAAAAAAACCTCTATTAAGTAACCCCCTCCAAGATCTTGCAGTGAAGAAAACAGAATCAATGGGAAACAAAGATTAAGAAATGCCTTTGGTTCACTCTTTCATACTAAGCAACATAAACTCTAGATCACAATTTCCAGTTGAAAATACAGCATGGAACAAAATCTCCAGGTGCCTGCAAGAAGGTATGTTGAGCAAGCACCAAATGGTACACAGGATTAATTTGAATTTGCCACTTCTCTAGGAACTGCATCAGGTAGAAACACATTCAGGTAGGCAGGTCTTAGATATGGGTCTTATCCTCAGCATGCTCTAGCTAGGTATCCTTGATCGGCTCAGGACCAGGCTTTGATCTCCTGATCTGACTTAAAAGTTGACTTTAAAAAAGCTGACTTAAAAAAACAGGGCAGGGCACTCCAAGGTGTCCAAATATGAGCCTTCAAGTTACCAGGCTCTTCAAGGTTGTCGGGGACAGAAGCAGAGTTCATACAAACGAATTCATTCCTGCAGCTGGTGTTTGTGTATCCTTTATCCTTACACCCACGGGGACTTGAATCCCAGCAAATGGAATACAGGAGAGGCAGGTGGTACAGCTGCTGGACACCAGGAAAAACCCAGCTCCAAGGTGAGTTCTGATGTTAACACACCACCAGGTTCAGACTAAATTCCGAGGAGCAAAAAAAAAATTAAAGCTACAAAACCCCACCATAACTGAAGCAGTATTCAAAGGGACCCACAAAAAATAATAATTACAGAGTTAAGCTACCAAATCAAAACAAAGCAACATGACTTTAAAGGGTACCACACAACTCACATGGAACAGCAACAAAAAACTCTAATTTCATCAAATGGTTAATATGACATGCTGCTGATTATGGACAGGAAGAAATCAAAGACAGTATTCTTTGTGTAGTCATCCAGGTTGAGGCAAAACAAAAAACCAAAAATACAACATTATTTAGTTTTTAGCATTTAGCATGCATGCAAATTACTGAAAAATATATGCCCATTAATTTACCTGCATCCACTGCTGGACTGATTGTGTTCAGAGTTTGCAATCATCAGACTAAATGCATTTGAGCTTGAACTAGAATAAGGAAAAGTGAAAAAGATTAATATTTGAGAACCTAACGAACAACTTTCAGTTTACTGTAGCTTTTTATTTTCCTATTAATGACTGGCTACCTTAAAAAAAAAACCAAAACAACACAAAATCCCAACCCCAAATTTAAAAAGCCCCCGTGTTGTACAACAAATGGGCACTAAACTTGTAAACATTTATCTAAGCAGCATAGAATAGCTCGAGTTGGAAAGGACCCAAAGGATCACTGAGTCCCAACACCCTGCTTCTCACTGGGCTATGAGGGAGGTGGTTCTTAATGCAGCTTTGCTCTGTCCAGTAAACTATTATTGAAAAGATCAAAATAGCATGGTTGCATCCTCACACATAAGAATCAACTGACAGGCTTTGACACACAATTACAGAAGATGGTTTACAAGAAAATAAATAAATAAGGCAAATTAAACACACAATGATGAGAAGAAAGATGCAAATGATGCTGGCCATGCAAACAGCAGAGACCTTCTCTTTACGAATCATATTACACAATTTGCATCACGTGAGAGTACAACTTAAGCAGCACACTCAGCTCCAGGCCGAAGAGGCTTTAGACCTTAGTTATTATCCAGAAATATTGATTCAAATGAAAAGTCTTTAGAGGCAAAAAATGTGAAATATATTTAATAATAGCTACTACCTTTTATGACAGTCTGAAGATTCCATGAGCATTGCTGAATCCTTCCCATTTTCATCAGATTCATGACCATGAGAATCATGCCCACTTGAATAGTTTTCATTTGTGTCATTCCCACTGGAGTCATTTCCACTGGAATCATTTCCACTGGAGCCACTGCTCATTTCAATATCTTCCTGAAGAACTTCATGAGAGTGTTCAGGCTTTGCTTGAATTTCTGAATCTTCAGCAATCATCTGGCTATGGTCACTTGGAAGTCCAGAATAATCACTCATCTTGAGCTGCTCTTTTAAGGAGAATGATGGAGAAATGTTTCCACTGAGCCCAGGCTGCTGCTCAGGGTTCTGCTCCTCAGTGCTAGAGGAGAACCCCCAGAACGTGACAGAGTCCGTGGGACACTCATCAGAAACACTGCCAAGACCAAGAGCAAATCAAGCCATATTCAGAATTTTCCCTCTGTACAAACTCTGTTTGGAAGTACAGATGCACAAATCTGAGGAGGAAGGGAAGGAAGAAAAAAAAATTATTTTCTTGTTTGCCTTGCTGATAAACTGGAATTTGCACTGACTGAAGCAAGTAAAAAATAATTTACATCTTTAATATATTCAGCATTTGTATGATGAAATGTTTAAGTTAAAACATTTTGAGATTTTCAATTTATCATGAAAAAGGTATTTATTTTTTAGTAGAAACTCACACATAAGAAAGAAAGCTGGATAAACATGGAAAAACTCCTGAGAAGTTCACATATGCCTTTCTATTCTATTTTCCTACTTAATACTTGTCTGTATTGCTGCCTAGATTTGGATAATAGCTAATATGATTTTCAGTGAAATCATTCCACTGCCTTTCAGTTTACCTTGATAAAGGAAAAAAACTCTATTCAGACAGCAGAGCATTGTTTATTTGGTTTGGTTTTCTGTTTTATACTGGGTTTGGTGGGGGGTTTTTTGTTTTGTTTTTTTTTTTAAGATTAGTTGGAAGGGGACACTACTGTACTCTTAATTTCTTTCTTTGTACAAAAGCCATGTAGGTAGGCAGACAGAACATACAGCAGGAACAGGGAAACAAAACACAAACACACCTAATCACCACCACCAAAAATTCTAAGGCATGAATAACCTAGAGAATAATTTTATCTACTGATTACCACTAATGGGGGGATATGATAAAAACTGCTTGGAAAAGTAAGGTTAATACAAAAAAAAAACCAAACCCATAACCCTGCTTTTAAACCAAATTCTAATGCACCAGGCTCAAAAAATCAGACTGCATACAGAGGTGAATCAAGAACAGACCGATGCTGAAGCACCATCAAAAGAGAAGTACTGGAGAGCAGTTCAACTTTATTAATTAAAGAAAAATCATATTTAATCTGACTCACATCCTCATCCATTTCAGCAACTCAGAGACAACAATAGTGTAAAACTATGAACTAAGATTCTCTGTTGAGAATCTCTGTTGTTTTCAAGACAATGGAACAATGCGTGTTCCTTCCTCTTTGTTCCTTTAACATATTCAAGATTACAATTAATACCTAATAAACCTCTGACTGGAATAACAGTCAATAAAAAAATTCACAACCAAGTTTTTAATATTAACTACAGCACTTTAGTCTTAAACACAAATAAATAAATATTTATGTTTTTAAGAAAGACTGTAAGGGAAAACATTCACAATAGTAATTTAAAACACACCATGATGCAACTCCCCCCAAAGCAACACCACATGGAAGCTATTTTCTTACCCTCCTAAACTGATGTTTTTCCAGACATTTTACATTTATTTTGCATTTTCCAGAAAACACTACTTGTCTCCTCATTTGGTCAAAATAGTACACAAGATATCTGCTTTCATTTGAAAGTCTAGTTTAAGGACATTTACTTAAAGTATCAGCAAAGGGATAAATAATTTTTTTCCTCATAAGTTTATTCACTGGTACTTTATTATAGGTGATAATAGAAAAGTGCCTTTCAGTAGAGTAAAACACACTTTTTCCTTCTGCAGGTATTCACTTCAGGGACTTTAATGAAGATAAAACAGACCGCCTCACATGCTGCTGCATTGAACTCTACTATCCAGGCACTGAATTACCCTTCAGGAGCTCTGACAGTTTTTTTTCTGGACTAAGGTTAAGCACTTCTGTCTTGAAAATTACATAACCAGAGCACGCGATAAAACTTATTTGCTCTGAGATGAAACTGTAGGATTATGTCACATTCTCCGGTGGCCAATGATTAACTAGGTCAGATAGGTCAGGTCTGATTTAATCTGTGTGGCAGAACGAGCTCACACGTCCCTTGCCCCCCTCAGGACACTGAGCGAGGCCGGGCGGGCCCAGCGCTGCCCATGCCCGGGGCTCAGGGCTCGGCCCGGCTCAGCCACGCCTGCCTGCAGTGACAGGGACCAACACCGCCGCCGGAGAGCCGCAGCCAGTGTGGCACAGGGAATTCCTGCGAGGACAAACCTCCTGCTTGGTGCTGCACAGCTGAGGAGCTCTCTGTAAATGATGTGTTGACCCATCTGCACCCACTCTTCCCACTGCTGTGTAAGTCAGTGTAACCGCAGCCACTCTCAAAAGCCATTTCCCGCGTGTCAGTTATTCTCTATCATTTCTCAGAGGACACCGAGCTGGTAAATCTCAATGGAGACTTTGTGAGTAAAGGTAATTAACCCCACCCATCACGATTCAAATGAAGCTTTAAGAAAGACGGCACTCAGAGCACCACCTTGAAGGAGCTCTCAGGTGTACAAACATACGGCAAGATCTAAAATTTCTCATCCTATATTCTGTAAGGTTGGAGTTTCTCCCTGTTTTCCTGACAAAATGCTACTCAGAAGGAGCTTTAGATACATGAGAAAAAATACTGCCATAATCAAACACCTGTTAGGAAACTATATTTTCTTTAGAGACATGGGAAGAATTCTCACAAAATAAAAACCTAAAAAGAATAACTTTGGGCTGCTATATTTACTCCTGTAAAGAAAACTATGTAAATCACTACTGATAGGTTTATAAGCATGAACTACCAAAGACAGACCCTCAGCACAGCCCTAAATTCTCTGAAGGTAATGAACCCAATATCACAGCAATGCAGTATTAGTAAAATTGTGCTGTTTCTAGGAAGAGCAATGGTTGTGCCACAGCTTTCCTACTCTGATGTAAATATTTTGTGGTTTAGTCTTTAGGTAGGAGAAACCTCTCCTCCTGAATTCTGATGTCTGAGAGGATTACATGTGCTGTAGTATTTCCAGCCATTAGAAATGTTCACAAATATTTTTTTGACACAACCTTTCTTGGAAAATTATTTTCCCAAAGTCTTTTCTGTAATCTTTAGAAGTTTCAGAGGCAAGGAAAATGTGCCACAGGTAGCATGTAGAGTCTTACAGTTTGAAATTCTGAGTTGTTAAACCACTGGTGAGTAATTTTTTCCACCTCCAAATATAACCTATTGTCTCATCTCCTCCCTTCTTTCCCTGACACCCAGGCTAGCTTCTGCCAGCTATTTGTAGGGAATTTCAGCAATGTCTCCTTAGGAAAGGTAACAGAGAGGACTGTGGGAGAGAACTGTTCCCTAAAAATAAACCAACAAAAAAAAAACCCAAAAAAACCACCCCACAACAAATAAATAAATAAATGCATCTGTATGCTATCCAATAACTTTTAAGGAATTTCCCATAGCTCCTGGAACAAGAGTTTATTGATGCAATGACAGCCAAGCTTTTAGTGTTTTGAAAAACATTTTTATTTTAGCCAATGAGTATGAATTAAGAGGGTCACCAACAGAAAAGAAATAGAGAATTAGTTACTGGCCCTTAGGAGATACTATGTGAATTTTTTTCCTCCTGATATCTGGCAGAAATTTGTGTCAAGAAGTGATTCAGTCCTGTTACTTCTGGTTCTAACTAACAACACGCCAGAACTTCTGCAGCTTTGTCCACACCTAATAACTACGTTATAGTGACTACAATTTGGATCCCAAGGACAATCACACCAGAAAAAAAAAGAAGGACTTGAGTAATGGAGAAAACATGAGTTTGTCATCTTTAAAGGTACGTTTCAGAAAGAACTGGCTCAGCTTGAGCTGGAATGTTTTTCCTAGGCAAGACTGGAAGATTAACGTCACTGAAAGTCAGTCTTGCACAAAATTTCTTCAGTTGCAGAATCTTAAAAGCCTCAGTGCCAGAGGCACATACCAGAGTAAGGAATACAGGAAGAGTAAAGAAGGAACAAGAAAAATATTATGATAAACTTGCAAGAGCTTCTGAAGAAAAAGAAAGAGAAGCATTTCTAAAACAAGACTTTACTACTTTGGGGGAATTTTGGTGCTTTTTTAATTTATAATGTGGTGTTAATATATGCCCTAACTTTGGAGACATTTTCTTAGAAGAGATTGGAATAACTGTGAAAAAAGCTCAGGCTGGCAATAACCCTCCACCATGCTCTGCAATTTAGATAAGAAGTGATGCAGCTGGCTAGACTTCACTCTCAGCAGAGAAAGACCTTTAAGTGGAACATCTGCATGCAGACACCAGCACTGTGCAAACACTTGAGGAGCACAGACGGTCAGACAGCACAAAGAGATTAATTATCTTTGAAACTCATCTCAGGGAAAATGACATAATAAATTGCACATATTCATCCCACTCATATGCTTGAATAAATTCCCAATCACTAACCAAACAACACTGGAAGGCAAAAGCTTGCATGTTTTCCCAATCTGAGTTTTCTCCTGTTACCAGTTTGAGGAAGGTAATTACATCCCATACCAAGTTCAGTAAGCATTTGAACATGAAAACACAAAGAGCTCCTTTAGGTTTGAAAGAAGCCAGGCTTTTCTTTATTTCCTGCTCCATCTTCTGAACTTTTAAGGGATGTTGTCTATTTTGACTCTATAAATACAAACTTTTTAAATATTAAATTGGCACCAGTTAAGCTTGATTTTTAAGGCAACTGGCTCACAAAAAAATCATTCTATTCCCTCTGGCAAAGACTAGAGCTCTCTAAGATCCTGATGCAGTGTGTGAAAGACACCATAATTCCACTGAGCACTAAGGACAAACGTAGGCATTGATTTGCCAGGTTAGATATGCAGCAAATGTCTTCTGGTTATTCATTACCTACAGTTGCTCCTTTACCCTGCAGTAAGACAAAGGAAACAGCCTGAACTTTAATGTCATCAAAAAACCACGCCAAAATATGTATAGACAATGCTGAAAGAAGCAACTTAGCTTGGTTCTGAAAAACACCCTTAAGAAGGATTGTAGAACACCAGGAGGCAGATTTTTTCTGAAACCATAACTTTAAACCCACAAATCTTGTTTTAGCAGAGATCTGGTTATATTCAGCGAACAGATTTTTCCAGATTTCTTTTCACACAAAGACTATCATGTTTAGTACTGGCATATAAAGGATGGGAAACTAACAATCCAGAGTCAAAATTTTCCAATTCAAGAACTGAGTAAGAGGCAAACATCTCATAATCTGAGTCAAAATTTGCAACTACCATCAACTTACCAATATTCCCAACAAAGCAAGAGCCACACTACACTTTTTGCCTATGGACATGTGAATATTCAGGTACTCTTAACAGTACTAGAACCTATGGGAGACATTTCTAATGGTCAGGATTAAATTTTACTGAAGATCGTGTCAACAAGAAGGGCTTCCAAATGTCTTCTGGATTTCTGCTTTGCAAAATTATAAAAGTTTTCTTATTTAGATGACAAATAACTAGCCAGAGTTTAGTCATATCATGCAATTCTAGATATGATTGAAAATTAACATCTACAATGAATGCATTCTCTATGTGCAATTAGACAATAATTAAATGCTTGGGAGTAGAAAAACGTTAAAAGAAAATGTTGAAAAACAAACAATAATCCAAGAAGTGACCTGTTCAACTGTGCAACTTCAACATTGAGAGCTCTGTATTTTCCTGGCAAGAACAATTAACAGAATACCTCCACTAGGACGTTTCCAGGAAGGGGAGGAAAGAAAAAGATGGCAATCTTCTCAGTTTACAGAAAACAATAGCAAAGATGCTCAATAATTTCTTGTGAGATCTTTTTACTTCAAGAAAGAAAGGGAACATTTTTACTAGATTACTTAACTCACTCAAGTAATCATGAACAAGTTTTGCTTTTTCTAAGCAAGCAATGAGATGTCAATAAAATTATCAATGTCTAGTATACCACAAATGCTCCCATAAAATCTGAATTTCACAGTATTAATTTCACAACTTTTTATAAGGATTTGCCTTTCAGCTCAAGAAAATCCTGAACACAAGACTCTTATTTAAGTAAGAGTTCCTAATAGCCTTATAAGGGTCATCTTCATTAGCCACTTCTTTCAGCTGCCTCTTTATAAAGGGAACTGATCAAGACACAGCCTTGCTGCAGAACCATCCGAGTGCCACCCTGAATTTATAGCAGCACCTATACAGGAAGAAGTCAGCATCACATCAGGGCCCAGATGTGAATCCACAATGAAGATGCTTCCAACCAGATTGTCTCCTTGTTGAAGAAACTCAAACCTGAATTTAAGACTAAGTATGGCTTTAGGCTAAAAAAACGTTTTAGCTTCAAATAAGGTAACTCCCAGTTTATACCCAAAACACTGTTCTGAATGAGTACATACATACATGACTGAAAGCCCAGTTTAAAGAAAACACATACACAGAACAATGTATTTTCTGCATAAGCTCTAGAGGAGCAGGAGGGGAAGCATCTTTCTACTAGCATGAATCATAATAATTATGTGTGTTTCTTACCTGTTTTTTCTACGAAAAGGTGGCAAAAGTGTTTATCAAGCTCCCTCACAGCTAGCATCAAAAGCATGAGGTGCCTAGGTCCAGAGTCTCCCACATGCATTTAATTCTTGTCTCATCCTCTTCTACTGGAAATCTTTGACCATTACAGAGTCCGGACACCTCTATAACTATAAAATATAAAAGAAATACCTGGGCCCCCCAACAGTGTCCTCTTCAAACAGATACCAGAGAGATGCTCACAGCTATGTCACTCCTATGCAGATAAATGTTGGTTAAACATGAAACTGTCATACAGCACAGGAAGAAGACACAAATTTGCATTTTAAACACTTTTGCTCTGAAATAAGGTCTTAAAGAGTTTTAAAATAATAGCATGTTCTGCACTAGATAAAATAACCCTTAGGATTCACAATCAGAGTGGTATCACACTATTACAGTCTGCATGGGCTGACACAGCACAGGGCTGGCCTCCCCAGCAGGGCACAGAGCCAAATTCCTGATGTGGTCAGCAGGAGTTCCAAGTGCTCATCGGGTTTGGCTGCAATATCATTTTATGACTATCACAGTAGGATTGGTAAGAGCATTCAAGATTTTACCAGGCAGTTACAAAATTTCTATTCCCATAATGACTGAGATCAAAAGAGACTTCTGGAGGTACCTTGTTCAACTCCCTGTTCAGGCAGAGTCACCTAAGAGTAGGCTGCTCAGGACCACCAACAGATGACTTTTGGGTATCTCCAAAAATGGATTTTCCATAGTCTCTCTGGGCAATCTGTTCCAGTGCTCACTCATTCTCACAGTAAAAAAAATGATTCTTTATGGTCCGAAGTCTGTACTAACAAAGTCCATTTACATGATTATTCTTCCTAATAAAAAGTTTCTCAAGAGAGACTGGGAATTTTGATGAAAAACAAGAAAACTGAAAATTCTGCTAGTAAATCGAGGAAATTAAGTCTGTTGGTGCATGCTACTGCCATACGGCACAAAGAAATGGTAGAATAAAAATTCAGAAGTTCTGAAGACCAACATTTGTGTGGCAGACAATTACATCATTCCAAGTGCTTCATCTGAATATGCAGAAGAAATGTTTGGAAGAGTGTTCAAATCCCAAGCTAACCACTCTGGAAGACAGCCCATGCTAACATGCCTTAATTTAACATGCTGCACGTCTACCAACTGTTAAAGTACATTCGTGTTGGCCAGACCAAAGGAAGAATTTATTCACAACATTCCATCCTGCCTGACATCATGAAGCCAATACAAGTTCTAAGATACTCATATTATGATATAAATCTGTATGCACTGGTTCTTTAAATGTTTTGCTTCTGTTTTTATCATAAACTGATAATACAGGATTCAAATGATAGGCTTTATCTCTGACCACAAGAAGCGTTAGAAATTGTTGTAGCTAGAACTACAGGCAGATTTCACAATTTTTAGCCTGAGCATTGAAAATGTGGAATGTCTTTCAGCACCAGTTAAATCCTTGTTTAAAGACAGCTCTTGCAATTCCTTTAAACTAACGCAACTCCCTGCAAAATTTTCAATTAGAAAACGTAAAAAGGGTTTTCAAAAGTCAAAGTTTGAAGATATATTCACAGTAGCAGCATGTACCATTTTAATTGTGTATCATATTGGTTTCATGTATTTAACACATTTAAGCAGACATTAAAACATGAAGAAAGAACAGTCCTTGTAAACTACTAAAAATTCTCATGATAAGGCTTTCTACAATTTAATGGAAAGCAAGACAAATCTACAGCAAAAGGATTTTTATCTGAAACAAAATGCCTGGTTTGAATGACTTGTATTTAAACAGTCTGAACAGAATTAGAGGCAGACAATTCAACTTGTTTTCTATTATTTTTCAGAGGAAATGTACAAGTGACTGAGTATGCCCAAGTCCCAAAACATTAAAAGGTTCATCTACAGATGGCATCTCCAGTAAGGTGTTTTCTACAGAAGGAAGTCCAATTTCTTCAGTTTACAAAGAAGACAGAACTTGTGACATTTCCTCATTTCCTGCCATACTGATATATATCTAATCTAAGCACAGAAGACTTCAAATATTATAAAGGAGTGAAAACCCTGCTGTAGGAACACACCTGTGATACAGGAGGCAAACCAAGTCGAACCACGTTCACTTTCTGCAGAGAACTGAAGTCACACCTGCAGCATTGAGAAGAGTCAGCTTTTAGAACCTATTCGGATCACATTTTCCAGCCATAGAGAAACAGGTTTGTTTGGGTTTTTTTTCTCAATCGTTTAGACTAAACAGACATTGTAGTGTTAATCCTCAAAATCTCAGTTACAATTCCATCTGTATTGTAATATTACAGTACTGTGCATATCAGCTGTCTTTCCTGTCTAGGGCCAATACTGTGGCATCATCAGATCACATTTAATGAAAGCACATTATAAATTTTCTTCACACCACAGATTCCATTCCTCCACCATTCTCTTTTAATTATGTTTGCTTTTTTTGCTCCAATAACAATCAACTTTTCTTCATTTTCAAAGCAGAGCACAACTGACCAAAAAATACTGTTGGAAGCTATGATCTGTTTTTTCGAATTCAAGTTTAGAAGCATAATATTTTCCCTTTTCTTCCTGAGCTATCATCCTGATTATCTAAGTAACAGTAGGAACTTGGTTTTCTGGACCCCAAAATTTTCCTCATAATTGAAAGTTCCTTAGTATCTGCAAGAACAATCAAAAAAATGGAAGCTATTAATAAACATCTACACAGCAAACAATGCAGATGCAGCACCTGATACTGACACTACACTAAATTCCAATTTCATAAAGATTTAGAGAAGCCACAGCATTTCCATGTACTTCATGATTTGTGCAACAGGTCTTTAGAAATGTAAAGCCCTGAAGACCTCTGTTTTTGGGCATTCTGACCCTACATTTCAAAGGAAGTACACAAAAGCACAATAACAAAATCACAGAGACACCTCCCACCCTCACAAGTTCAGAGGCATTAAGAAAGAAGTGATATCACAAATCACTTTCTTGGGTACAGCATAAAGCACTCACCTCAATGAATGTACTAATCATGATCTTTCCAAATAACAAAGTGTCACCAATATATTCCTATTAAAAAAAGAAAGAACAATATCAAGTTTTATAAGCAAGATAAAAATTTATTATAGAAGATAAATCAAGTCAATTTCATAATACTGATAAAAGTATCTATTATTATAACCTAACTTCTAAATTGGTTCCTTGAGCAATGCACAGAATAACTACCCACTGAATTCTGTTCCCTTTACAAACATAAGAAACCCTCCCAAATTCTCATTTCTGCCAGACCAGAAATAAAGCTTATTTTACCCTTTCAGGTAAGTATTCCTTGTGCTGTTAAACCTACCACCTGTGCTCAAGACTCTATAGTGAATCTGAACTGATCATCCCCAGGAGCAAATAGAAACCGCCTCTCAAATTTATTCTTTCACCTTGAATAAAACACTTGGCCCAGAGCCAAGTTTAATTGCCAAGAGCTCGGGTATTTGCCATAAAAAAAAGCAGCCTGTGCTGAGACATCTTGTAAAGACACTAAACACCATCTCCTTCACATGCCCCATGCTAATTTCTAGACATCCTTCATTCCAGCTTTCAGTCATAAAAAAGGCGCCTTCTTAAAGGTACGTGTAATTACTTGTATGCAGTGTGAATTAAAAAAAAACACCTTACTTTCTTTGTAACCAGAAAATGCTATTGTCTTCCCAAGGGGAACTGGAGAGAAAATTAAGCACATCAACAGTCAGAACTCTAATATTTGTATGTCAGCTCTTGTCCTTTTTGAAAAAAGATGACAAAAATTATGCATGTGAGGTTGCCATGTGTTGTCACAGAAAGGAGGGAAAAATTATCATGTCCTACCATGCAGTCATCTATTTCACCTTTATTATAAGCGAAACCAGATTTAAAAGTATCTCAATACCATACATCAACTTCAGTATTTGTTGACATCCCCACTAAGCAGTATATTTGTGTATCTACTACTCCTCTCCTTCAAGAAAAAGGACATACTTCCACCACATCTACTGTAGCTCCAGGCTAATGCTGCTCTTCAGACATTGCTGTGGTTCACACCCCGTCCAACATTTCAGCCAGAATCAAAGTCCCCTTCTGGAAGACACTGTGCCAAGTAAATTCTTGTCTCCATCGCATCAATAACCCACTCCAAAAAGCACAGCAACCTAACAAACACCATGTACTTGTCCTAGGAGTTGGATGTATTAGTACTGAAATAAGAGCCCAAGTCAAAGAAGAACCATGGCAGAGATGTAATTGAAATCAAGTAAGTGCTTTATACACTGAAGATCTTTGTACAATTAGAGAAACTAAGCAGAAACATAAAAGTACATGTAATAAGGTCAAGCACAAAAACTGTACTAAGACACAAAAGCTGCAAGGAATAAGGAGGATAGGAAACGAAACCAAGAAAAAAAAGACAAGTACTAGACATCCTCACCACTTCATCTTGTCTCCCTAAGCCTCAATTACAATAAATTTCAGGTGTTATTTAACAGTGAATTGCCTCTCTTTCAGAACAAGATGTTAGAAAGGCAACGTAGCTTTGGTTCTACTTTTTTAAAAGCCAGTTCTACTTAAAAAAAAGCCATCCATATAAGGAAATCTCTGCCCATCTCTAACTATTCTACCTATGAGAAAAATCAAGTGTTAAGAATTACCATGGGGTATGCTCAAAAACAGGTGGAAGCAGAACTGAAGTATTTCCCAGACATTTTGGCATACAGATGAGGTTTCTTTCCCAGCATGAAAACCTGTCAGGATCAACACTGATACTGCTTGTACCAAACTTCTGCAGCCTGTTCACACCATCTGCAGAACCTCCTCATCCTCTTGCCCCAAGAAATGCTTTCTGTGTGTTTCAGTCTATTCATATTAACAGCATGTTGAGTCACTACCCCTTCAACATCCTCAATAAATTTTTTCTTCCTATTGGGAGAAAACTAAAAATGAAAACCGTATTCCATGATTATATATCTTGAGAAAGGTAAATTCAGCCTCACTTCTGATTGTGTTCTACAAGCGAAATTGTCTAAATCGGACTATCAAAAAACATCAGGGAAATCAGAAGGCACCTCTAGGGCTACCACACACTACTTCAGCAGCAGTTCACCAGTAGCTGAGAACAGCTATACAAAAACTTCTTGACCTTACAAAAGCTTTCACACACACAAATTCTCATAACCTCCCTTCCATATGTGGATAAGCAGGAAAAACATGCACTTCAGAAGCACTGCCTGGGCAACTCACACGAAACTCAGTATATTGCCGCTGTCCCTTGGTAACTCCTCGGGAGTGACAGAGGACCAAGCAAGAGGATTCTGCACTGGTGCAAGCCCAGCGCAGGCATTCAGACAGAGACCCCATCTACACTCGACGGTAACCCTAGCAATACAAAGCAGAGGCACAGAAGCTGCCCATGTCCCAGCAGTGCTGGCAGGCAGAGTACGAGCAGGCTGCACAAGCGTGCCTGGTGATGTGCTAAGCCACTTAGCCGAGCATCAGATCCCGGCATGGACACCCGGGCATGCGGAGCCCCATGTGTTCGGTGCCTGCCTACTACGCATGGCTGCTGGCTCCCGGCAGCACCGACAGAACTGCCCAAAGAGCCACTGCAAAGATCTCCACTCGCTATACAGACACTCAAATCATCCCACCATTCTTCATTCTGGTCTTCTCTGCCATGCTATTTCACAAAAGCAGCCTGGGGCTGCAAGAAACCCCAGCAAGAGACAGTAAAACTATCACCCTCTGAAGCGTGGTTTTGACTCCAACCTTCTCTTTTCCCATGTGCTCTAAACATACTTCATAGAAAGAAGTCTAATAAGAAACACCCCCATCCCCTCACAAACAAAGCTCCAAGTGTCAGAAGGCAGAGTTCTACAAGTAAAAGCAATGTAGCTTTGGTTCTACTTTTAAAAAGTCAGTTCTACTGAGAAAAAGCCTTCTTTGCTAACCAACAACAACCAACAATGTTCCAGTCTGACCTCACAGCAGGGGTTAAGTTGAAGGTAGCAGTTAAAGCAGGAAAGTGGAGGGACACTTTTCACACAGGACACAAAACAGCAGCAGCCATTACTTTCAAAACCAACACTTTCTGCGTCCAACCTCATCCATAACCAAAACAAGTAGAAGTCCTTTTGAGTAATACAACAATATCACAAAGAATGATACAGGTATTTATTGACTCCTTTGCTGCTCAGTGCTCGACAAGCTAAGTTAACATAATGAATATTTAAGCAGTTTAAAACTTGCACTACAGGGATATAACTGAATGTGGAAAGTATGAATGCAGTAAGACAATCCAGCTAAAAATCTCTATAATCCACCATCCTTATAGAGGAATTCTAAACCATGCAATCAAAATTAGAGACAAAAATTCCTTTTCAGAAACACCTGATTATCTAGTAATTATGATGTGGTAATGTTATGAGTGTAATACAGTGTCTACAGGACACTCATGCCAGCTATTACACAAGGTCTTGCTAAGAACATGACGTTCCTTTTAACATAGGCCCGCCATAGCAACCCTATGGAAAACACTACAGTTGATCTAGACTAGTGATAATTTACTTGTTCTACTGGCTATTAGTAATCTTCTTGCTTTTAAACCACAACAAATATACCTCATCCAGTGGTAACTTGCTCATTTCCTTATTCTTTGAGGAGCGAAAAAAAGATCTTCTGCACTAAAGCATATTCTGGTACTGTAAAGATGTTAAAGAAATAAGGGTGTGGCAAGAACCCAGGAAAAAGAAAACTGTTTATCAGTCTGTATCTAAGCCAAACACTTCCTGGTCATAATAAACGTCTGAAGTAGAAGAAACATCCAGAACTCTACTGCCAATCACTTTCCCCACTCACTCTATTCTCATACCTTAAGACTAAACTGCATCAACATCTCAGTTTACTAAAAAAGCTTATTACTGTAAGAGTGCATTGTTCAGGGAGAGGCTCAAGTAAGTTTATCAAGTGAACTGTGTTGTTACATACTTTAATCTTGTGAGTGGAGGAAAAAAAGCAGAAAAGGTGTTATGCCAAGAATATGCTGCCTCTTTATTGCCTCTCTGTGGAAATCCAAAATGAGTAACAGTAAATGGTAAAAATGAAGACTACTTAGACTTTCACTGACAGAATTTGTTTGCTAAAACAAATATAGGAAGTCTATAACAAGTCCCACCAACAGACAAATAGAAAAAAAAAATCAGCAAAACCACGCAGTCTTTGAATTACAAATGAAACCAAAAAAATTGCCAAATCTAAGAAGTGCACAGAAGCCAAAAACCAGCTTTTCATGCCTTTGCCTTCTCAACTACATCAAGCTAAACCACTTCTACACAGGACAGACCATGCTCTTTTACTGCAGTGTTTGACATTATGACACTCAACTAAAATATCTTCCTTCCATCTTGAAATACACACTTGAAATGGCCAAAACTTCACCAAACCCTGAAGGGTATTACTTTATTTCTTCTACTCCAGGCCAAAGGCCATCTCTTTTCCTCTATGTGTTACTAGTGAGGTAAGCAACCTCCACAGTCTGGAGCCAGGACTCCGCACCTCAGGACAATGTCGTTTGTCATCACAAGACTAACATCTTTGCATGGAGCGAGGACACAGCGCAGTCCTCCAGTGAAAGTTCCTCACTTTGCAGAAATAATGCAAGTTTCAGAGACAAAGGCAAAACAGAAACACTCAAACACAAGTATAAGCAAGAAGGAACTTGATGTTACAGTGTAACAATGTGGGCACTCTCCCTAACACTAATCACACTGTGGCTGAAACAATACTGCCAACTTGGAAGGGTTTCTCACCACACTAATCAGGTTTTTACTCTACTTTTGACTTGACAGATACTCTTACCACTAGAATCATTAGAGAATTTCCACTTCTTTCCCTTTACTCGTGATAGCTATTCAATCTCAGATGTCCAGGACAATACATCTCAGAGTCTTGCATTTGGAAAAGAAAGATGTGAGCTTACAAGGAAGCTGGAGAAAGATTTCTTATCATTTTCAGGGCATGTAGTGACAGAATGAGAAGCAATGGTTTGAAACTGCAAGAGGGTAGATTTAGATTGGTTATACGGATGAAACTTGGAGTTAAGGATCTCAGAGGTCTTTTCCATACTTCATGGTTCTGTTTCTTTGACCAGAATCAATGCACTGTCTCAGCTAAGTTACTTTTTCACTGGAATACACTTGCGAAGCACTATACTTTCCAACTACCTGAGACCTCACACCGACCTCCTGGGAGGCCTTTTTAAGCTCCCATGGAACACAGAGAAATGCTATCCTCCACCCCACCCTATTATGAAAAGTCAAAAGTAAAGCGTCAGCTTGACTGTTACAATGCTGCTCATCTATTTGCATGAAACTATACTTACATAAAGCGTTTTGTAATCATGCGAGTAATAGTATGCACCTAATGTGAACAGCAGCACAACCACACGGTCTCAAGGGACAGTGTCCTTACAACTACAGCCAACACAAAAAAAACAAATGGACAGCACCTGTTGCCTACTCTACCTGTAGCTCACGCACCTCAGCGGCGCTGAGATTCTGTTACTCGGTGCCACACAGTTCCTCCCGTGGAGGATCCCGCCCGGCCGGTGGGACCCAGCTCGGTCCCGGCGCGGGTCGGGGCCCGCTCAGCGCCCCGGGGCACGCGTGTTCTCCGCCGGTTCCCCCGCTCCCCGCCCGCCCGCTCCGCACCCCGCCGCTGCACCCTCACACAGACGCGGCCGCAGCCCGCGGCCAGCAGGGACGCCAAAGCGGAGCCCCGCCGGGGGACGGGGTCCGGCCTCGCCGCCACCGGTGCCCGCCGTCAGCCGCCTCCGCTCTGGGCCGGGGCCAGTGCCGCCCGCTCTGAGCCCCAGCCCGGCCCCACGCGGCCGCCCCTCGGAGAGCCCGGCTCCCGTCCAGCCCCCGCTGGGGGTGGGTGTGTCTGCGCCCCCACTCCCGGACGCTCTCCCGGTCCAAGGCGGGCGGGGGCCGTGCCGCACTCAGCCCCGCACCCCGCCCCGGGGAGCGACTCACAGCCGGCCGCCGCTTCCCTCGCTGCGGTTTCATGGGGAGCGGGGGGGGGCGTGTCACCGCCGCCGTTCAGAGGGAGCCCCACGGGCCCCCTCCCCGGCGGGCAGGGGGAGGTAGCGGGACGGACCCCTCGGAACAGGCGACCCGCGCGTCCATCGTCCCGGCAACGAGAGAGCCCCTGCGCGAGGGTTACGTAACCTCGGCCCGGCGAGCGGGGAAGGAGGGAGAGCCCCTGTGCCCCCCGCGGCCGCCGCTCGCCGCCCCCTGCCGCCGCTCCCCACGAGCCCCTCAGCCCCTTCTAACCGCGGAGAGCGCGCCCAGCGGGCCCCCACTCACCGAGCGCGGCAGATCCCACCGGCCCGGCGCGTCCCGGCTCGGGCTTCATACGGGCAGAAACGTGACCGGCCGCCGCGCGCCCGCCCCGCCCGCGTCCCCATTGGCCGCGGCCGCGTGACGCAAGCGGGGCGCGCGGGCGGGGGCGGGGCGCGCGCCGCTGCCATTGGCTGCGCGCGCCGCCGCTCACTTTACATAAGCCTCACGTGTGGCACCATGTTTCCACCGACCGCCGCGGCCGCCTCCCGAGCCTGCCCCGCCGCCGGCCCGCCCCTCCCCTCCCCCGCGCCGCCGCCACCGGGGCGCACTCACCGCCGGCCCCCGCGCCGCCTCCCGCCGAAGCCGCGGCAGCTCCGTTCGCCTCCACCGGCGCCCCCCGCCTGCCGCCACCGCCGCTAGGAGACCGCAGGGCCGGGGAGGATGGATGGGGGGGGCAGGGTCACGTGACGCCCCCGGGGAGAGCGGCCCCGCCCCCGCCCGCTCCGAGCCGAGAGTGACGTGTCGTGCGCGCGCGCGGGGAGAGACCGTTGGCGGCCGAGGCGCGCGCGCCGGGCCTGGCCCGGGCCCCTCAGCGCAGCTCGGCCCGTCCTGAGGGCGGCGGGGCCGGCGGGAGAGCCCCGCGCTCCCGGACGGCGGCCGGGCCCGCGCAGGCGGCACCGCAGCCCTCGGAGGTCACCCTGCCGGCGCTCGGTTCGCTTACATAAGGCAGCAGCGCCCGTATCCCGTTTCCTGGTGCTGCCGCCCGCGCTGGGTGCACGCCCTGAAGTTTCGAAACTGCCCCCGCGTATTGTTCGGGAGGTGCCGGGTCACAAAACGAAGTGCAGCGCAGGAGAGCGTAGGGCTGCATCTTTCTCCAGCACCGGCCGGCAACATCAGTCTGAATTGCTATGACAGTGGTTAAACGAAGAATTTTCCAGCTCTTAAACATATGTACTGTTCTCGGGAGCAGTAGAAGGCAATATGATTGCTTCCCATTCCAGCTATTTAAATTTTTCATATTTATTAAAAAACATTTCCTACTTCTGTTCAGGCAAAACATTCAGAGATCATTGACATTTCCATCGTACAGTAACAAAGAATTAAATAAATTCTTGTGCACCATTCACACAGGTTTTTGCTCAGGCCTCTGCACCCTGGTGAGAGACCCTGAGCTCGTAGTTGCTACAATTCAGTGAGATAACCCAGTAACCCATTGCTAAACGCTTCAGCTCTGGTCCAGTCTCCACATCTTCCAAGGCTAAGCTGAGCAATCAGTAGCTGAGAAATTAATGGCACTTTGTATTCTGAGCTTGCTCTGTCTCCGCTATGGTGCACGGCTTTGCAAGAAGGAACAGAGAATGTGCCAAAGCCACATTCCGGCTAACAGCCTTTTACACTCCCTGCATACAGGCAGTTGCTCCATAGGATATAACACAGGACAGAGCCATCAGGGCTTCCACTGTTTATCTGCAAAATGAGGTTAATGCCACTTCCCTCCCTCGCTGCGGTGTTAAGGATAAGTCCATTAGGTGCACAGATATTTATGCTCTGACTGTTACAGAAACAGCCTGTGTGTAAAGGACTGTGGAGTATTTAACTGCTGGAGAGGAGAGGGGGTGGGCAGCGGAAGCATTAGGACCAGATTCTGCAACTGGATTTGTTGCAATGTACAAGTCAGCTTACCAGGATACCATTCTTAGTTTGTGCTCCTCTGAGGAGTCTAATTTTACGATTAATCCTAATTAGGTAGTCTTTGTGTAGTTTGGTCAACTCATTGGTAGGCCTTCACATCCAGAATTTCATTGTCTTTGTAAGCTCTCTGCTTTAGGGTTAAAGGGATTTAGAATGATATTCTTGGTTTTCACGAGATGTTGTTTTTTGTGTTATATGTCAAAAATATCTGTCCCTGGCTGTGTGCTAAGGGCTGTGGTCTTTTACCAT
This sequence comes from Cyanoderma ruficeps, assembly GCA_008694505.1. NCBI lineage: Eukaryota > Metazoa > Chordata > Aves > Passeriformes > Timaliidae > Cyanoderma > Cyanoderma ruficeps. Next base: position 1,071,282 of record VZDJ01000033.1, on the reverse strand, counting down.
GGACTCAAACTAAGGCATTTCAACTAAAGCAAAACCTTGAGATCCACACTGTCCCTCCCCCCATCAGATTAGAAATGTGAGAAGGATGGCAAACCATGGCACTGTGTTAGAGCTAAATGAGTTCCCAGGACACACATTCCCCACTGCAGCAGGGCATGCCAGTCCTGGCAGAACAGTAATCACCACCACCACAAATAGCCAGTACCTTTCCCACCCTGGGAACTATCAGCAGCATTACTTGAGTCCTGCTTATTTTAAAGGGATACTAATCATTTAAGCGTATGGGAATCATTTTTAAGGTCTATTCATACCACCTTTTAGTAGTTACAGCTTTATATTTAATGTACCAAAAACTAGGATAAGCAGTGTTACTCAAAACGTGATTATGTACCCTGAACAAGTTCAGTCCAAATTCTGCAACTTCCAGAAAATTGTCACAAGACAAACAATGTGTGTAGATACAAATTATTCCAGATACCTCCGATTTGAAATAACAGGAGTGCAGGCACAGGACTTCTAGAGGAGTGAATATTGCTATTGACTCAATGGCTCATCTACTAAGGAACAAAGCAAAATAAAGTGGTTGCAAAATTTTACGGGTTCTACATGATTGTTCTTAAGGTCACTTTGTGTGGTAAGTCGCTATAACGTAAGAGTTTTTATAGCAGCAGGAGTAAAATAACATGTGTGCACACACAAATGGTTCTAAAGAACACAAAGCTTGTAAGAAAAGCAATAAGGGATCATGGGGTTTTTTTCCCCAGCTTTGTTTATTTTGTGTATGTGTGTGTCCACATGTGGAGCACGGCGAGAACAAATCATTCCTGTATTCAGGGAGCCCTTTCTCACACGCCAGGTCCCGCACTGGCGCTGCCCCAAGGCGGCTCAGCCCGGGCGAGCTGGGGCACAGCTCCGGGCGCTGCCCGGCTCCCTCGTGCGGCCTGGCCAGGAAAATGCTGCTCTTTTTGGGCTTTTTTTATGGAATCTCGCTGCTTCTCACACTTGTATCATTAGCTTTTTAGCCACACAGGCAAATGCCAAACCTTTTCCCAGCATACATAAAAAATAGACTTTTTGCTTGACTGAAGCAATTTAGTCAGTTCTGAGAAGCAGCAGCATATTGACAGTATCTACATTTTTAATGGGAAAAATAATCAAGTCTTTCAATATGGAAAAATATCAATTTGAGACCACCCGAAAAGCTACCTGAGGACTGCTTGCTTGGATTTTCTAAGGAAATAGGGCTTCTCCTTTTGAATAACTGTGCTTCCCTATCCCCTTGTAGAAGTCACCTGTTCCCAGATACTTCACAGCACTGACAGAACTGTATATTATTTAAAAAAAAAAATCAGTATTTTAGAGCTGGAGCCCACGTCTAATTCTTCATTTCCTAGGTCTAATTACTCACCATTTACGGTGACGCTGACAGTCATTGATTCTTGCAAAGATCCGGAAAGGCTTTTTTTGCTAATGAGCAAAAGTCGTCACTCTTACTCTCTGTACAGACAAAGGACAAGGAAAGGAAAAAACCCACTTTCCTCATTACCAGTAAATATATGCACAGGTTTTTCTAAAAGCATTGGAAAGTGTAGGAACAAACTGCAACAAATAGACAGCAATATCATGCAGTTTTGAAAATGCTTTGATTAAAATGCAAAGGAATGTAAAAAACACAATAAACTCAAGCAGCAAGTTCCTGAAATGTTCTGCGGTACAAAAGTCCTTTGCACAAGTGTCTGCTTGTCACCAGACAGAAAACCTTCGCTAACAACTTCTGGGGAATGTAGTTTTTCATTCTGTCCCTATTCTCACTGTTTTTAAGTATTCTTATTAAACTCAGTTTCTGTTGACAAATGCAGTATAGTTTTATGTTCCAAATGTCTTGAAAAGTAACACATGAAGGAGCCCTGAATTTTCTTTTAGGATACAAATGGAAGGGGTGTATCTCCCCACTGTACCTCCATGTGCTTATCCCCAAGCTCATGAAAATGATTTTAGAAGCAAACAGCTCAGAGCACTCCAAGTTTGAGATCCTGCTGTTTAGTGTGTATTAGCAACTCATTTTCTGCAGTCAGCCTCACAGAAGGCCGAATGAAGATAGCTTGAAATTGAATTCACAGTGCTGAAAAGGGATTTAAAGCTTCCTGCATTACTCCAGGAGTGATAGTTTGTGATTTCACAGTCTGCCTAAGGTGATCAGAGTCCTTACACATCCACCGAAAGGAACAGTCCTACCACCTCCACTGAGTTAAAAACCAGTGATTATGCAACTGTGCTGTTAGTCAGGTTAGGAAACCAATCTGTCTGAAAATATCCCATGAATGAAGTTTTTGGTTGGATTACATCACAGCTGTGGGAGCACAAAAGCCAAACCAAAACAGGATCAAAGAACGTATTTTGAGCTGCAGCCAGGATCCAAGACCAAGAGGAGCATCAAATTACAGAGTTAGGCCCTTAAAATGAAATTTGCATGTCATTAGATTAGCATAGGAGAGCTAATAAGGGATACCAAGCAGGAAAGTTCGTTGCTGCCTACTGTGCTGGATTTACACATCCTCTTCTGCCCTGAAACAGGCTACATCAGGTTGGGCTTCACCATTCCAAACCATCCAGACATTTATGCCAAAGACATCTTTCACAGGGTTTCTGAGCTGATCTAACATTTCACTTTCATCAAGGGGTTGGCACCACTGCACCAAATACTCATGGCTGTGTGGTCTTGACTGCTCTTTTCCCACTCTGTTATTTTCTTGGCCCCTCAGTGAGCCAGTTCAATCTGTTAATCTCTCAGAAAGCTCCCTGGGTTTGTTTCCTGTCTGTGAGCTGCCCAATCTGATTCCTTGGTGAGAAAATACATTCCCAAGTCCAGGAAGAGCATGGACAGGGCATTGAAAAGCTCTTTTAAAGGCAGTGAGAATGCAGAAATTATTTCCACGGCTTTTGATACCTGCGGCACGCTCCTTTCTGGATTGAATGTGTCCATATTTAGCAGGTGTGCTTGAGACACCCAAATTCCTCAACAAACACCTGAGCATCCAGGCCTGTGGCATGGTGCTGGATCTGTACCACAGTACATTCCAACCCTTGCCTCCCCGCTGGTTCCTAATGCACACTCTTTGTATTGATTCAAACTCTGCATTTGCTGACCAGAGTCAGTTTACTGCCCTCCATTGCATTTATGATCTGCTTGTGGGCTCATTGCTGCAGAGTGAAGGGTTTCCAATCTCTTACAGAAACACAGTGAGAGACATACGTTCCTTTAAAACAAAATAAGGGTAGAGAGACAACATCTGGATACTGACTTCCCCACCAGTGAGCATTTATGCAATTTTCATTAAATAATAATTACATAAAATGTTGGATTAGGTCTTGGAATGGGATTGGAGCTGGACTCATTCACAGGTAAAATGATGATCAGTGTGCAAGAGAGTCATGTTGCTGCTCTCAGCTACTGGGAATGGAGGCACCCTTCTTCCTGACTTTGTTTTCATTTGTAACAAATATGATAACATTAACAGATTACAACAGAAACATTTGTAAGCAATTGGATGCTAAGTAGCGAACTAGCTAGAATCTGTTCCAGCATACCAACTGCCCTCCGTGTCACAGTCCCAGGCCTGACTTCAGCCAGACACTCAGCCATTCCTTCCACTAACTGTACTAATTATAGACCGGTGATTTGTGCTTGTTCAGGAAGGAAGAGCCAAATTTTAAATGGGAAAGAGTGTCTTTCTGTATAATTCTGGAGAGCGTCTCTTAATTAAAAACACTTCATTTTCAGATTGAGTTTCCCATTACTCCTCTGTGTCAATTAATTTTCCGGCTTGAGTTCACACTTGAGCTGTTTTGAACTGCTCGTTGCTGCCACTGAAGTCAGCGGAAGCTTGGCTTTGTTTTCAGGAGAGGGTGTTTAGGGACTGGCTGAGTTTGCTTCAGGAAGAAAACCTGATGTACCTGGCCACACTGTTGAAAACCAAACAGGGATTTTAATAATCAGGCATTGCAGAGGTCCTTTGTACTGAGCCAATTCAAGAGATTTCAGTAAACAAAGTTTTACATATGCTATAAATACATAGAGGTTTCTGATAAGCAAACAAATTCTTTTGGCTTTATTCTAATCAATTAATAGAGAAAGGACAACTCACTTTGCACACTGTCATTGACACATAGAAGTAAGGGGTGAAGGATTGATACAAACAAAGTGTGTTTGGATAAATCCCTTTGAGATGACCAGCTTTGGCAATTTACTCAAGAGAGTAACTAAACCGAAGAGGGCAGAAATCTTGCTCATCTTTGTCAATTATCTGGTATTTAATTGTATGAGCTTAACTACAGTCCTTTACTAAGTGCAGCTCTAGGGAAAAAGATCCTCAACTACCTCGTTTCCTAGATGCAAAATTTCTTGAAAATTATGTGGCTGGAATATCCTTGGGATTTCTTCCTATCTGTTTGTAGCCAATAAATTTAAAATTACCATGTGAATGGGGAAAAGCAAACAAGCAAACAAAATCAAAACGATCACATGAGCCTTTTTTACACAGAAACCCACTAAAATATAGTAGTCATTACCATAATGAGACGTATTTCATCCACTTGTAACATGTCATACTTTGTTAGCAGTAGAAGAACTCTGGAATTCAATGCTTCTGTTATGTAACTTGACAATAAAAAAAAAATTAAACAAGTAGTTTAAGCCAGTGAATAGAAAAAAAAACCACAACAAAGCAAATCCTTACATTTCTTAAAGGAGAATGGTTAAAGGACATAAAAAGAAAGCAGGAATTAGTAATCCAAATTATATTAGGTAATTGTTGTTCCTTAGAGGAAAGGCTGTGATACAGGGAAGAAAACAAACTATATTTGAGAAAAACAGAGTCACTAGAACAAAACAGAAAGATGAAAGAAATTTTACCCTGTCAAAAAAGCTGAGCTGTGAGATATGCATTCCATAAGCCTTTATTAAAATGCTGTAGGGCTCATGGTTTCTTTGGGTCTGGATAGAGAACTAAGTGAGCATTGTCTTTCTTTCCAGTGGGTCTAAGAAGCATATCCAGCCACCTTTCATTCCTTTTATTGATATGGGTAATTTACAATTCTCACTTTGTTTCCCCAGCCCTGCTCTCCTACTGTACATTACCTGTTAGCTGTTGTTGGTGACAATGCTGGTAGCTTTTGCTGCTTTCGTTCAATGCTGAAGAAAGCAGTCAGAGAGAATGCTGTCCTACTCTTCAAGGCACTTCAGAAAGCAAACCAAAAACGGGGATGTTTTTAAAATGACAGAATTGAGACTTCACTGGAATCTTATAACCAATGAATCAACTTTTCTTGTCATACACTGACTTACTACTGAGAGAACATCTCCTCAAGTTTTAAATGCAATTAAAGCACATTGTGTCCCTATCTATAAACTATTACCTCACTACACATTTGATCATTAGAACTTGGACTCAGCTCCCTCAGAAATACAAATCAGTGCCCAAGAGCAGAGATGTGGCACGTCCCACATCACGAGGCCCTTACACAACACCTCAAACAGTGAGATGGAGAATCTTGCAATTCTCACTGAGTTAATGTCAAATGTCAGTTACAGAAGCCAAATCTATTTGAATGAAGTTTTTGCCAGACACACGTTGGATTACAGCACAATGAACTGTATAGGGAGACTATTAACAAAATAGTCTTGAAAATAAATACTTGAAAATTGCACTGAGCCCACACAGCACTCCAAGCACAGCCGCTGCTACTGGAGTGGATGCTTTCATTGTTTCCAAATTGGGATGTCACAGCAATCCTGTAGTATCAGTCCACTACAATCAAAGTGAAACAATAGGAGAACAACACCTAGTATGAGAACTTATGTAGTCCACATTTTAAAATTACATTACTATTTGCATACTTTAATAGCTTCATCTGAAACAAAGCCTCAGTTCCCCTTATATAATCAAGATTTTTTCTTTGTTGTCAGTGGCATTGGTGGAGTTAAGATTTTATAATACCAAAAATATTTTACAAATAAAGCTCTAATTTTCAAAGTTTACCCAGATATATTGTAATTCCTTTTGTCTATTTTGTCAAAAAGTTTTATCAAAGTGATAATTGATTTACTGCAAGGTGGAAAAGCAAAAGCATACCAGGAATTAATTTCTTAGCTCATTGTTAAAAAAACTGAGTGTGAAAGTTGAACAGTCTTGTATGTGAAGTTACACAACCAAACTTTGATGGTCAAACTAGACACAAATCTCCCTATTTTCAGAACCCTGTTCTCATCTCAACACCATCATTATTATAATCATGGATGATGGTCTCTGCAGCACACCAACATTTAGTATTTTTAAAGCTTTTTGGTTTTAAATCCAGGACACAGAACCATTAATTCCTTAGTAATGGTATTGCTGTTGTTAGTATTTGCACGTCCAGATCTGCTGCTGGAGGTGATTACAGTGTGAGAGCTGGGACACCACCAGAGAGGATGGAATTGTTGTGGAGCTCTTGTTTCAAACGTGCTCCTGCAGCATAGCAAGGGGTGTGTGAGAACACTGTGCAGAGTTCACTGAAGAACTCTTTGTTCTCCTTTCAGTTCTACTTTACTGACTTTGGAGAAACCAGTTATTAAAAAGGAAGGTAGGGAATGTTCTTAAATGAGTCATGTTTGTTCTGTGACTGTCAGACTGCATCCGTAACTGGTTCAGTAGCTCCATTCAGCTGGTGAGGTCATTCCCATGCAGCACATGACACAGGGAGCTTTGTACAGCTGCAGGCAACATGCTTCACTTTCAACATGCTCCTGACTTTGGAGGTGTTACATGAAGGGATCAGCAGGTCCTTCTCCATGTTGATGCAGAGTTTTCTGATGCTTGCAAGAGAACAGAACAGGCATAAAACACATAAGAAACTCACAGGCTTTCATTTGGACACCAAGATGTATTATATTTTATACTTGTTTTTAAACAAGACTTGAAAGATTCTATTAATGACAAGCAAGACAACATGATCAGTCAACCTGAGCAATGCCAAAACAGAGAATGTCAATGTGTGGGAAGCAGCCCTGGAAAAATCAGGATAATGCAAAGATGGCTTAGGCAAAGTGTGCAACTTGTGTGGCTAGACACAAATCATCTGATCACTTTTTTTCCATAAAGAAAGTGGAGAATTTAAGAGTAATGAACTTACTTGAGAAGTAATAGCTATTGTAGACAAGAGGGAGAACAATATTTTGTTCAGCACCATGAAACAGAGAACAGGTGGGACCAAGCAGAGAGGAATAATGAGACAGTGACAAACCCACAAAGAAAAATGCAGTTATTTTTTGAAAACAATTGAGAAATTTGAAGCCTCAGCTAAAGAAACTGATGCATAAGAGACGAAAAAGAGTTCTGAAAAACATTTAAAATTAATGCCAGCTACAGCTGGATGGCTAACCCGAGGGGTGGACAATGGAGTTTAATCCCATACAGACAAGTTGTGACCAAATTTATTTTGCATTTGAGATTGAGTCTGACTCTCTTAGTCTATGTTGGTATCATTTGTGAAGTAAATTCACGAGAGCAGTGAACGGTGACTGACAGTGCCCCTGCTGTCACAGTGCAGTGCTGCCTGCATGACTGCCCCTGTTTGACATTCCCAGGCTGGGCACCATGGGATGGTCATGGCTCTGCTCTCCGGGTGCCTCCTGACACCAGCAGAGTCACTTCAGGGAGCTGAAGCAGGCAGGTGGCTGCACTGCTGGACAGCTGAAACCAAAAACATGGGCCTTTTTGTTCTTTGGGGTTTTTCCCTCCATTAAGGCAGTTTTAAAAGCAGGATAACATTTCTTTTTAAATATTATTTATCTATGGGAAAAGAAAGTTTAAAAGACAACCTGCTTTCTGGCATTGCAGATATAGAATGATGCACCCAACCTTGTCAGGGTATTTTAAGGTGCAGAGATGGTTCTGCAAATCTGTACAGAATCTCCCAGAGATTGTGCTATGGCCTGCAAAGAGAAAGCAATCAGGAATAGAAGCTGCTAGTTTGAGTGGATTGAATTTTGACTCGTTCCCCATGTCTGGGTGAAATAGGAGCAGACAGGCGGTGAAAAGGTCCTTTTTGATTATTATGTCTTTTGCTTCCTCTCTTTCCCAGGCTCACACCATGATGTGTTGTACAAGGCTGAAGAAGTGTTCAGACTGCACTTAACTGTGTCTTAATGATCTACCCAAAGGCCATTTTTAATCAAGTCCAGACACAGGGATACCTTGTCCTAATGGCATCAGAAGACACTTCAGTATCCTAAATGACAGCTGATAAATCTACATATAGGTAAGAGAAGCCCATAATGGGTACAGCACCAGGCTTATACAGCCAAGCTGTATAAGCCAAGCTCACTCCATACAGGTTCAAATTCTAGGCTCAGCTGCAGAAGAAGGTCTGTGTTAAAGACAGGCCTTGAGGATACTTGTGCTTACAGCTACCCAAAAATGCCTTCTCCTTAACAAAGACTGTTTTTTATCATCTAGCTGCCAACCATAGGCACCCTGAAATAATAGTATTTTCAACAGACATTCAAAGAGAACAGAGATGCCTGAATAGTCAAGAAATGCCTCAGCTGGTGAATGCAGTAGGCAAGTTTTACTTTTGGTATAAAAACCTCTGGGGGGAGAAAAAGTCACACCAACTGTGAGAATTTTGAGTAAAACAAAAGACTGAAATGAAGCTGTTAGGTGATTGATAGGCAGTGCCTCAGGTCACCTGGCTGCCATCTAGCTGGGCACTGGATGTATCAATAGGATTTGTTTTGGTGATAGAAGCAGGAGGATTTGGATCAAATTCATTATTGAGGATATTGCTTACTATTGATTCAACAATGATAATTTTGTTGGTCCTAAACTACAGAGGAAAGAAAAAGAGATTAAAACATCCAGCAGGTGTAACAGGATGGTTAGGATGACTGCATGGGGGTTGGAGGGTAAAGGCAGTTGTAAGAAGTTCTAGTATGGTAGTAAGATATTTCAGGTTTCTTCAATACAGACACCAAAACATTTGTGCCCCCAGGTACCGCATTTGGCAAACCTTTACTCGGAGCAGAGAACTGAGAACTGCAATGGTCACAAGAGATGGAACTGGCAAGTGTGTGTGGATGGGCTGTCAGGATGCCTAAGGAGGACATGGGCAGTCAAACTGAAGAAAAACAGCTATAAAGAACTATAATTGTGCCCAGATAATAAGAAGAACAATAAAAAGAGGTTTTGAGCCAGCTCAGAAATGGAGCTCAGATCGAACTTTCTGGAGGACTGAAGCAGGCCAAGAGCATGTGTGGTTATGAAATGACAACTGATAAGCAGGTAAAGGATGGCAGAACTAATCCAGACAGTTCCTGGTGATAAAATGATTGAACTTTGTCACTGAAACTTGTAGGTGTCTTCAGAGTGAGACATTAAAAGGAGATTAACGTATTCTTTGCCAGGGCAATGTGTGCATTGTAATTACTGGTTTATATTCCCAGATCCTCCATCACTATTAACCCCAGTGTTCCTTGGGGCAGGACAGTTTCAGATGCTTCCTTTCTGCATCCTATTCAAAACTGAACTGACTCACTGGACATTCTGATCTGGGAAAAGGAATTCCTCCTGGTCGCCCTGGTCATTTAACTCAGACTTGTGAGAATTTTTGGTTTTCTCTCTTCTGTACCTTTCTTGGATCATTTTAAAGGAAGTTTAACAAAACCTAGGTTGGTGCAGGGGTGTGTAGTGCTTGGCAACGCCCCATATCTAGGCAGCTCTTTCAGTGCACTGTCTATACAGATTGCTACAGATATCACAGGAGCATGCACTGGATGGTATTGGGGAGCCTTTCCAGCTCCTGCTATCACTGCACTGTGGAGCAGGTGTTTGCTAGGCTGAGCCAGGGAAGGTGTAAATAGCTTGGTGTTGTATTGTACCTTTTCTAGCAAGAAGAACAACCTGCCAGTCATTAGGTAAGTACTAGAAGTCAAATTATCAAACCCACTCACTGCGTTCTACAGAGTAAATCTGTGTTATGGCCAACAGGATGTAGAAACACCAGGCTTTACTTGCCTTTGTAAAGCAGTCAGCCAACAGCTGTTAAATTCTAATTACACTGTTCAGATGATAAGGAAGAAGACAAGGGTGTTACTCCTGCAGAATCATTCTAAAAACTGCCTTAAAAGTGTAATAACTCAGTACCAGGAATTTCCCCTAGTAAAATGTACTGTTTACGGTCACCATGGCATGGCAAGAGCTTTTGATGATAGCTGCCCAACCATAGAAGGTGTTACAAGGTTTTGTTCCCCTAGATTAGAAANAACTCTTGGAAAAAAAAAAAAAAAAAAAAAAAAAAAGCCTTGGCTCTGCAGTAGTTACCACATCTTTGCTCTCTTTCATTTGGAACTTGAGCAGTTTACCAATTTATCTTCTCAGATTGCAGTTTTGACCATGTTTAGTCATGTGAGACATTTCTTTAAAATTTTAAAACTGTCAGGAACATTTACAAGCACTTATTCACTTACCTTCAGGTACTTCAGCTTATACAGCAAAGTGCCCAGGCAGTCACTTCAAGGATTGTTTTGTCTTTGAACTGTCTGGTACTGACTTCCCAAAGCATGTGCATGTCCCAAGAGCTCATCACCCCACATAATTTAATAATCCCAGGAAGCAGTTCTTCTTTCTGCTCCCTGAACTGCCATGAATTATGCAAATCTATCTGACCAGAATGAAAGATAGATTTTTCATGTAATCTTACTGAATCTTCCATATCCATCTAAATATCTCTATTATTTTAAACATAACTTCATTTTCACTTGGTTTTATAATTTGCTAGAATTCTATGTAAGCTCAAAAGTCAGAAATTGGGATTTTTTTCAACAAAACTGAGCTAATTACACAACCTTGCTGTAAGAGTGCTAATGGAGCGCCAGCCCATTGTGCTCCCTTAATAAGCCTCACTTTGGCTTTGATCAGTTTCCTGTGTTCTTTAATATCATGCTCACATGGACAAGTCAACATAATTCACTTTCTCACTTCATCCTTATTTGCTATTTCACATAGACCAGAATGTGCAATGTATGAAATCAGTGACTGCTTTGTCTCCTTCTAGACTCACAAGTGTCCCCAATTGATTGCCAGGTGCACTGAGTTACCGAGGACAAATCCATAGTTTTGCTAATAAAGAAGCTTCTTTTAAAAAGGCATCTTGACATTACCTGGGTTTGGGGTAGGGAGAGAGACAATAATGTGCCTTTTATGTGTTCTGAGATCATTTGCAACAAAATCAGAGAAGTTGTTGAATAATGCCCCCCAATGCATTGAAGGTGTGGAGCTACCTGGGAGTTACTGTGATCCTTATGCAATTTAAAATTTAGGTGTAGGCGCTAGGAAAGGGAGAAAAGCAGCTTCCAACCCTCGTCCCTTCAAAGGGATTAATTGCTCATTAGGAATAACCATGGCAACAGTTACCATGCCCCATTAATCCATCACACAAGTGGCCAGCACCAGCTGCTTCAAGTTAAGGCAGGAGAGGACCCTGCAAGAGAGTCTGTATTCCCCTAGCTGAAAATCTTTCTTTCTTCATCTAAAAATCTGTCCAACGTACACCAAATTGGTGAACTATCAGTATTTCATAGCATTGAGTTCCCCAAGTTCACCATGCTCTATTAAAAAGAAAACCCATGTTATCATTAATAAAATTAAGAATATGGTCAAATGCACTAAATACATTTTCTCATCTGCTCCTCTTCACTATTTGTTGATGTTTGCATATTTTTTGTACAGGGTTCATTACTGTTTATACAACAGAACTACTTTTTTTTTTTTCTTTTCTGTTACACTGAACATGTAAAAACTCAGTGTGAGTTAGAAAATCTTCATTTCTAGAAGTCTCTATTCCTTAACACAGAGAGGGAATGAAAGCTGAAGCTGCTTAACTATCCTTAAACCCCTGTGTATTGGGAACAAAATTATACAAACTCAAACTTCTTAAAACAAGGTTTATTGGCACAAACATACATGTTACAAATGTCTACGATATTCTTGGAAAATATGTTCACCACTTCAAAAAAATCACTGTTCACAGAAAAGTACAGTAATATCAAACTTTGTAAGTCATCACAATTTCAGCATCAAAATACATGCATTTTATCATTTATAAATGAAATTCCACTGACCTCCAGGTAAAGCACTTTAAGAAATGTCCTGGTCTCCACAACATTATCTTTTCCTCTCCAGATCATTCCAATAAGGTGCAAATGGATTGTTTTCTGTAGAGGCACAAATCACAGCTCCTTGCTCAGTACAGCTGAGTCTATGAGGTGAGAGATGCTGTTCTCAGCACAGACTTTCAGATCCTTTCTGAGTGTGTTACAGAGCTTAACACCACTGTGCGGCCTTTAAAAGAATGCAATTAGAGATTTGGTCTGGAGTTTGGGCTTTTAAAAGGGCAACTGAAAACTTATTTCTGATTATTCCCATTACAGGAAGTAAAGCTTGAAGAATTACAAGGAAAGAGGTAGAAGAAAGGTTTTTATTTTGCACTGCCATTCCATCAGCATTTGAAACAGGTGTGGCATTGCCAAGGATACTTGTGAGGAGAAAGAGTAATCTCCGTAAATCCTCTTTTTTCTTTGGTGCCAGTCTAGTAACTTAATATCCACTCAAGATTTTGTCACTGACCTCAGACAATACAGAGCAAGACTTCAGCAGATGTCCTGAATTTGACTCTATGCCTATTCCAGTTTCAGTGTCAGAAAAGCAGGCTTCACACACACACACACAGAGGGGAGAGAATGCACTTGTGTCCTCAGCATGATCACATCTGCCTTAGACCAATGGCAACAAGAAGGAAAGAAAATTTCTCTATGTTAGTGGATGTATTTTGAAAAAAGGGGGATTGCACTTAATTCCACTAGATCTGAATTTGACTCTAATCAGATCAGTGCACAACAGAACAAAAAGGCAAAAGTATAAACCACATGCACTTACAAAGTCCTGCACTTTTATCAGCCTTGGTAGGGCATTGAACATATCCAACGACAGAATTTGTTGTGAAGCCACGGGCCTTGGAGATTTTCAAACCTCACCAAGACAAAACCCATGCAAACTGCTCCAACCTCAAAGGCAGCCCTGCTTTGAGCAGGACAACAGAGCAGGCAACCCCAGCGGTCCTTTTCTCCCTTTTCTCCCATTTTTTATCATTCAAAGGAAAGGTTTTTCCTCTTCCAAATTAGTGCACGGCACAGATTCCATGCCAGGCCTGGATTTAGAAAGGACAAATGAGGGGGTTTTGTTGTGTTAAACAGAAAACAGAAATTCCCTGTATGCTTAGGCACATGTTGAAGTCCCTTCCAGACCAGGGCATGCCTTGCTCCTCACTCCAGGCTGGAGAGTGTGAGATACTACAGCGCTGAACTGATTACACAGACACCTCCAGAGGCTGCTCTTCTGTGTTAAGACTCAAGCGTAAGTCATTAAGGAAAACACTAATTAGCTGGCTATGAACTCATTTCCTGTAATGAGCATAACAAGTTTATAATAAGAGTTCGTATATTACCACTTAGAGGACTTTTTATGCTGCAAAACAAACTAAAGGTTGCTCACAGTAGATAGTGGCTGTTTCATCTCTTTCATAGTTGGAAGGAGAACATCTCACCCAAATGGCAAATGCCTGTCTATATATATAAGCACTTCCTTTGGAAAGGAGAAGGAAAAAAGAATAGGAGTTCTCAAATAAAACTTTAACCTCTGCAGAGTTGGTGCTTCCCCCTCAGAATGTATTTTTGCAACAGAAAAATCATGTTTTTAAGTCCCGCTCTTGAGTAGGAGGTGCTAATTTCTTATCTTTCAGTGATGCTGATAAACCTAATGTGAGTAATATTTTACCACATGTGGTTGGGGGAGGGAGGATGTTTCATTTACAGAAATAATGTTTTTCATGACAAGTAGTGGGCTATCTGTAACATTTTATTGTGCAGACCTGTGAGTATGTCATAGCAATATTAGCATTTTAGTGTCTGGGGAAAAAGTAGATGGAACACGGATTGAAGTTAGCTTTCCTAATGAGAAAAAAATATTCTTTCATCTATAGTTAAGCTTTGGAAACTAATTATTTGACTATTTTTATAGCTGCTAATTGCTTAAATAATATGTAAATAAGTAAATGTTAAACTTTATACCCATAGTCTTTACCATACATTTCTACTTTTAATCAGAATATTTTTTCCCTTTGGGGTTCATGAAAGGCTGAACTTGCATTATTTATTAGTTTGCTAGTGGCACGGTAGTCACACTGATCACTGAATTTTTGGTTCCAGCCAAGACTACTTTCATTAATAAAGGAATTTTAGCAAGCTTTCAGATCAATACTATAAACATTAATAGCTAAACTTCTGAAAAAAATTATGCATTGTGCATCTATGAATTTGTAGGTCTATTATCCTTGGTCTTACAAAGAAAATAATTGCAGCTGCTGTTATTTAGTTTTAGTTCAAACAAACCTGCAGTGTATTAGGGGGAGAACTGATTTAATTATTTTAAACTTTTCCTCACAGAAAGCTCAAACCATCACCATGTGTTCACATATATATGACAGGAATGTAATGGATTCAACAAAGGGATTTTTATCCTCGCCTTAGAACATTTACAGGTGGATAAGCATAGGGACTGGGCTGGATCAAGAGTAACCAAAATAATTGTGCTGTGTCAGAAAGATTCTGTTAGTAAGCCCAAACTGCTCTAGGACAAAGTGAACATTCAGGCTGGATCTTTACTGCCTCTGAAATCCAGATTTGACTGCAGTCCTTGACCACTGCTGCAGCTGCCAGCTGCCCCATGTCTTGGGCTAGAATACCCCAAATGGTGCTCTCTGCAAAGAAAGCTGCACCATCCTTCCTGCATCTATCTCCTGCATTGTCCAGAAAAAACTCTACCATCTGTCATAGTTCATTTGAAGTATTTGAATTTGATAGACAAGCACTGCTTAATTTTAATATAAAAAGGGTGCTCTTAGGTAGACCCACTTATAAAAAGGAGTTTACTGAATGTTAGCAATATTTCACTTGGATGTTTCCCTATTTATGATATTGTGATTACCACAATATCCTTGTTTGCTGTTTCCTCTCTTTCCAACAAAATTAATGAAATTACTGTTACAAGAACTGTTAGATAAATTTAATTAAAATTCCAATGTTACAATTTAAGGTAGTGTAGCAAAAATGCTGTTGTTTAGCCTTCTTTTGTATCACATAATTTTGAACCAAATGAAGACCCAGGAGCTATGTTCTGCCCCAGGTGTAGTTGACCAGAGAGTGGAGGTTTGAGGAGAGCTGGATGTTGTGGGGAGGAGGTTCTGCTTCAGCCAAGGCCCACCTGAGTTCTGGCTGAGGGCAACAGTGACAGTGTGGCAGGAGGCAGGGAGTCAACCCAGAGGGCAGAGCAGCCTCAATAGTCTGTGAGCCACTGCACTCCACAACCACAATGGGATTCTAAGAGAACAGAAAGAGACTTGAAGAATAATGGATAAGCCAGACACTGTGAGAAGAGCTAAAGAATGGAGAAGGGTTTTTTTCCGTAATTGTCTTTGTTGTTTTCTATGATATTTTCTCTTTGAGAACAACTACTTTGCCCTTTTAAACTTACAGCACATGGGTTCTTTGGTTGAATAGAGTGTTACATGCAAACCACGAGGCTGAATTCATGTTTTGAAGCGCTGCAGGTTCTGGTTTTTGCTTTGGAGAGTTAGCAGATGTGATAAACTCATGACAGAATGAGGTTACTGCAGGAGTGACTCATTGTTGAATAATCAAGTGTTTACTCCACCAAAACTGCATGTAACCAGACTGCCACAGTTTTTCTGCTTTATTCTAAAGTGTAGCTTTTAAATGTCAGTGCACCAGGAAGGAAGGTAAGCTCCTTGGGTGGCTCAGATCTCTTTTTATGCATGTGTTTAAAGGCAGAGAGTCTTACGGTCCTCAATGGAGAAGAAAAACTATTGAGCACATCAATTGAGACATAGCTTAATCAACTCAGGAAGGGAAATTAACTGAAGAGGAGAACAAAATCCTTTTCTGAAGTATTTCTGAAGTAGACCAGATGGAGAAAGAACAACAGGTGTGAGGTTCTGGTTTGGTTGTTCCCAGTCTAGTATCCCTCCTGACAATAATGTTACTGTTTGAGAGACCTTCAGCCAATAATTTGTCTAGCTACAATTCATCTTTTTCAAACTACTTTCTTCAGCCTTTTAATTTTTCTTTTAAAGAAGCTAATTTGAGGGTGCATGTGCTTTCTCTGGCTCAAATGTATCTTGTCTAGCAACAGGGACCTAAATCAGGTGAGGAAGAACTGGCTGGAAGAGCATCTCAGTCTTCTGACGAGATAGAAGGCCCAAAGGTTATGATCTGTTACAGGTCTAAAGTTCAGGTCAGGATGCAAATCCAGATCAAAGAGACTTTGAGGCCTTTCCCTAATACTCACTGTGTACATTGGGAGGGAGCCCAGTGCCTTATATGGCTGCTGGTTCAGCTCTCTTCCCTGTTTAAAGAGCAGGAGAAGCAGGGCTGAGATGTAAATCCTGGATCATACCCAAGTGCTCCCTGGGTTAAATGTCAATGTCAAGTCAAGAACTTGCTCTTAAGAGCTAAAATCCATTGTATTCAGACAAGAAGTAATTCAGTTGCTCATAAAATTAAAGTTAGGTGAAGGCCTGTCAAAGGAGCAGTGACAGAAACAGTAGAATTTTAAAAGGTCTTGCTACGCAGACAAAAGCATAGCAGATTGAGGCTGTTCTGATTCATTCCTTGCACAAGAATGTCCTGCTCTTCCATCACTGAGTGTATATATATCACTATATAAAAAGAAAAGCCCAAATATCTTCCTTGCCTAAACTTCTCCCGGGGCTAACATCATGCAGGTTCCAACTGAATCAAAGTGCCAGCTTTAGAAATCTAACTGAGTACATTTCCAAATCACCCCTTATCTTACAGACCCTAGGTTACATTCACAATCTTTATCAGATTCTCCCATCCTCCTTCTAATAGTATTGGATTAGGTTCGACACTGTTGGATTGACTGTGCTGTTATGTAATACTGTCAAGTGAAAATCAGGTCAAGTACCTCATTAGGGCTTCCACACTAAGTTTTCCTGCCAAGTTCTGTGCAACACTGGGTTTGGGTTTAAAGCCACATCTGTGTTTTGGGTTTAAAGCCACATCTGTGTTACTGCAAGTGAGCTAAATTTGAGAGAAGGTGTAATGCCCAAGCAGGACCTCAGTAGCCTGTTGATAGTGGGTGCAAGCAACACTTGTTCAAGCTCAGAAGCTGATGTAGGATCACTGACAAGATCATTGAGAAGCCAAGCAGCAGCTGACCAGCTGTTAACCCCTTCCTTTCAGCTGTGCTGTGTGTGAAGCTGTACAGCCTCTGGGATGTACAGCTGTGCTTCCAGAAAGCAGAGAAGGAGCTTCTTGTACGGGTGGAATATGCAGGTCTCAAACAATGTCCAATTCTGGATAAAGCTATCAAAAGCATTGCTTCCAGCCAGAAGAGGCTTCAGTTTGGTCCCCCGGGTAGCAGTCAGAAATCAATGGCCTTAGAGCCCCTGAGAGTTTGCCAGGGAATCACTAAAAGGAAGCCCTTTTGTGATGCTTTACCAGCTCAAGGAAAGAGCTGAGGCACTAGTCAGTGGTGCAGAGCAGGAGCTGAAATTTTCATTGCTAGTGACTGAAGAAGAATGACTTAATTTTTCACGGAAAATTTACAGGGAGGCAGTTGTAACTGCACGGACATTTCAAATGTAGAAGCAGAGAGTGGAAAGCAATCAATCCTGGCTACAACACAAATAAGATCTCCAACTGTGTTTATATAGATTGTGCTCTGCACCAGCCTGCACATATGTGATGCTGTTGCACAATCTATGACCCTGAACAGTCCCGTATTACCATATTCTCCTTGCTGAAGGTTTAACCCTCTGCAAGAGCAGCTGAGCTCTGGGTCTGTGCATCAGGGAAATACACACTTGTTCATGCTTCCTGGGCTGAATTAGAAAGGTTACATGGCTTTTCTCACCAATTACAACCAACCACCACAGCACAAGTAGTAGCAAACATTGAGCATTCACGAGCACACTGTGGGCAAACAACTTTGAAAAGTTTAACACATTAATTTACTGTATTTCATTACCACACAGGAGGAAATAGTCTCTTCACAAACATTCTAAAACCCACTAGAAAGCAGGTTTCTTAACTCTTCCTTGCAAAATCTCACTTATATTTAGCAGTCATCCCCATTAGTTACAATTTTGAGAGAGAATGGGTCCACATTCCACAAAGAGAATTTTCTGTTCTCCACTCTCACCTAAAGGTGCCACTTTGATTATTAACTGAATTGCTTGAACTCCATTAGATGGGAGGATGTGAGTTTTGCATCCTTGTAGCCCCCCATTGCAGTTTCATTTGGGAGCTTTGTGTGTTTGTAGCTAGAGGATTCAAACTCTTTAATTGTCTATTTGCAGTCCTATCAGCTGAGTATCAGTTCAGCCTCCCAGAGGAGAAGGAACATCTGCATTAAGGCTCAGTATCAGCATTTCACCTTCCTGCTTGCACCACCTCCAGCAAAAGCTATCTTCACCTCATGAGTCTGTTCATGAGTAGAGAAGCCCTGTGAGGACACCACGCTCAACAGTGTGGGTGGCAGGGTGTCACTCCTGGCAGATGATTCCTTCATATCAGCTATCCAGTTATCTTAGCAGTTTAAAAAGGCTCCTGAAGTTGGATGGCTCATCCCTTTACCAGTGAAAGGTCATTTATACACAGCCCTCAGCTGTGCCACCTCACGGAGTCAGGCCCTTCAGCACTGCTACGATTTTTGTTCAGGCCATGAGGATTGTTTGTGTTGTCACCCAGCTGAAGGACTGTAGTGATCAGGGCATACCAGGGAGTCCAGTATCACATTTAATAACTTTGAATATTCAGCTTCATTAAGACTGAGGCCACTTATGACTCAATGATGTGAAGCAGTACACATGACTATAAAGTGATAAATATTTAGGGGAAAATGCAACTGGAACCTTTCAATTGATCATTACTTATTCTCTCTGCAAAATTCTACTTCAGCACAATTTACATACAGATTTACAGCAACAAACTGGTCAGGCTCTCCATTTTTTTTAATCAAAAACTATGTCAAGAGAGATACTCCACAGTGGGAATATTTACACTACTATTATCAGTGTTTCTATTCCCTAATTAAATTGCAGACAAAATATCCCAACCCATCAAATAATTATTTTTTCAGTTCTAAGAATTCTTTTTAGAAATTCTGAAGGAGTTATCCTAAAAAGACCCTTTTCTGAGTTTCCTGGCTCAAAATTTGCTTAATTCATTTTTAGTTTGGTTAAGGATGATTAAACTATTCACTGTTTTAAAAAGAGAGAAACAAGAAATTCACAAGAGCATACAAGAACTTTCTCTCAAGCCACAATATATAATTCCTTTAAATACATTAAATGTTAGTTTCAATTAATTGAGTATAATAGGTATCTCAGCTGAGCACTTTACAAAGATGACACTATCATTTATGAACTAGCCACATGCACAAATTAAAATAAATATTTTTAAAGCCTATTAACACCACCACTTTGAACAGCATTTCTGTTCCTTCCTCTTCTCCAGGAAAGCTTTGCTAGGCACCCTTCCCTTTCTCAGCCTCTCCCCACTGTTCCCCCTTACCTTCTTCCTAATTTCTGAGTGATCCTGGCAGTGGGGACCATTTCTGCCAACTGCTGCACAGGCAGCTTCCTCCAACACAACTGTGCAGCCACAGACATCACCAACACTCCTCATGGGCTTTAAGTCAGGGCCTAATTATTGGGGATTGGCATTTGAGAGATGTCCCATGAAACCTGACAAGGGTGCCTTGAGTTTTCAGCAAGAGACTGTACCTGAGTCATTTGTGATGACTGTATTACCACTTCTGCATTTCACTTGGTCTTTTCAGGACTGTGCTAGCTAGTGCTTTTTGGCTGTAATACAGGGGTT
Source organism: Cyanoderma ruficeps (assembly GCA_008694505.1). Lineage (NCBI taxonomy): Eukaryota > Metazoa > Chordata > Aves > Passeriformes > Timaliidae > Cyanoderma > Cyanoderma ruficeps. The sequence continues at coordinate 1,051,265 of VZDJ01000033.1, read as the reverse complement.
TTTTTTATTTTCTGGCTTTCATATTGAGGCCATCTTGGTTGTTCAGAACACCATACAGTGCTTTCCATAAGGAAAAAATTAAATCCCTAAAAGATGATAAACCAGTCTTATTTATCTTCTGCAGACAATGTTTTTAGACTTGGATTCTACATCTAATCTCAAAAAAAGTCTGTGTTTGGTTAGCTAAATTGAAATATGATACCTTACATGAATACTTACAGGTATCACTCTCTTCAATGGGAGTAACAGATATATCTGACAATGGATTTTGTCATCCAACTTTAGGAGCTCAGATTGAGAATTTTGGTCCTAATTTTTGCTGCAATCTCAGATTTGGGTCCAATCTACGTGACAGTGTCCCTTTAAACAGGAGCTTCCCCACAGCTGCATTCTCTGAGTCTGAGATGTTTTAGGATGCTTTTCATATACTACAGTTTCTGAAGGTCAGTGCGTACACATTTTAAGACACAGTGATTAGACAGTGTATGGAACTACTTGGCAGTATTTAGCTGGTACAGTTTCTTGTGGAAACAACAGAATTCCAAAATACACCACACTGAATGCTTATGGGTTATTACAAGCAAAAATCCCAAGACACCGGGAATTAAAAAGCGGAGTTCAACAAAGGAACACTGATATCGTCGGTTGATATGAACAAAGTTGTGCCAAGTCTTCCTTCTTTGCTTTTTCAAGTGGAGAAATAAACTGGAAAATGAAGCAGAAGGAAAGAAAGATTTAAAAAAGAGACAAAAACCAAGAGTTATTCCAAAGTTACTGTTGTGCTTTATCTTACAGAAGTGTGTGATGTCAGAGGACTGCAAACATTTTTAGCACAGCTTAGCTGAAGGAGCATGACATGTCAGGCACAGAGTGCTCCTTTCTAACAGACTTGGGGATGCTGGTCCTGTGTCTTTGGAGGGAAAACTGGAGTGGAAAGCAGGGGAGACTGTGGCTCAAAAGGTAGAAAGGGCAAGGACTGACAGGGATGTCAGCTGCTGTCCCCAGCAACCTCTGCAAAGTGTTGTATTGCTCCCTCCAGCAGGCAGCCTGGCCCATTCCAGCACCCGTGGCAGCTTGTTGCTGTGGGGAATGGCTCAGTTTGTCTGCATCTACAGCCACCCCTCGTGCAGGGGATGAGCTTGTACCCACTCCAGTCACAGACTGGAAAGGTCATGCAGGCCTTGTCTAACAGGACTTGGATGCTTGATGTCTATAGGATTTAAACATATACTTGAGAGCTACTGTAAATGAATAGAGAATTGAGTTAAATACACAAGGTCCTTCCTGAAGCTGCAACCTTTAGGCACGTATCACAGAAGAATCAAATAGACTGGAAAAATAATTTGAACAACAGGTACACTCAAATTTCACTGACTTGGTACTAGATCTCACTCATATGGTGAGCGATGGAGTGGGTTGAACAATGTGACTCAAATTTGTGATTAAATACCCTAAACTTGACCTAACCCAGGTCAAACCTGCACTGTTTTGTTTTGTTTTGGGTTGGGTTTTTTTGGGTTTCTTTAGCTTACCAGAACAGGCATTCAACATTTTAAACCAGGAGTGAAACGGTGTTCTTACTTTTATATGTTTCAGCCTAAACTTCTATGGAGGAGTTATGAGCTATCTTGCCCACTTTTTACTTTCTTGTTAAGACTCACATAACGCTCAATGAGGAATATATACCCAGCAATTAGTTCAGTGGCTGTACATCTTCTTTTGTCTGGTTGCTGCACTAGACTGCAGAACAAGGGCTGGTCTTCCTCTTGAGTGCCCAGTTAATATAGTTAATTAATGTCTAACCATTTCCCATTCTTGCTGTATCAGTGTTACGAAACCCTGGAATTATTCTGGGTCACTCTGGTGCCAGCATTCATAAGGCTAATAAACTGTCACATGTATCTCTTTCCATTTAGTTATATTTACAGGTGATCCTGTAAGCCTTCTTTACAGGAGCAACAGAGGAAAATGGAAACATGCTGAATACCAGGCATGTAATTTGAGAACTGGGAATTAACTCACATCCACAGTCTGGCCTTCTGGTGAATCTCTTCTGGGTTACTACCTGCATTGTGTATCCGAAGAAATCTCCCTTTCAGGAGTTAATGCCATATTACAGTTATGTCACCTAACAGCTGTTGCTAACACAGGGTTACATAAATGAAATGTTCAGTTCCTGTCATTACAAGGCCCCTGAGTCCCAACCAGCATGACTGCTATTGTTCATTCATAGCTAACTTCCCTACAACAACTGCCTGGAATGAGATGATCTTTGGAGAAAAGAAATCAGTGAGACTTTGGGTCGTATTTTAGTAACATTTGGGCATTTGAGGTGCAAAAGGATCTTCAGAAACACTGACATCTCAAATTCTAGCTGTTATGGTAGAAACCAGGCACCTACACGCTTTTAAAAAATTCATCAGATGCCTGTTTGCCTTCACCCTCTTTTTATAGACATGAGGTATTTCAAGAATTACTGTTCTTAGTAGAAAACACCAGGACTGTGACACTCATCATAATGAAAGGAAGATCTCTGAGACTGCATAAAAATTTATTTAAAACATAAAAAGGCAGAGCTTTTAATCCTAGGGAAAGTTACGTAACATGCTAATGTAAAAAACATCAAATGTCAACAAATTCTGCCAATATCTGTCCAGGGAGTTTGTAGTAATTCTCACTATAAAAGCATAACACTAGAAGGGAAATTTCACAAATTAATCAGTTTAAATATTTCATATCTGTTTTATCATTGCTTTTGTTTTTAACGTATCAGCCATTCTTAAGTCACAAGCTATTGAGATCATAAATAAAAGAGAAAATGAATTACTCACTTATAATTATAATGAGAATGACTGCACATACTACACCAAGGATGATCATCATCTATAAAAAGAAAGATATAAGAAAGAAAAAGAGAAAGTCAGGTTTTCACATGAAAGACATTAACCCCTCCATTTTTTTTCTTTTATTTAGTGACTCATTCCTCATACATTTAATTCTTGTAAACACTCACTGCAACAGACTTGTTAAGGCCCCAAATTTAATGTTGATTTTAAAATCAACATAATCTCTTGTCAAAGCTGGCCAGTTCTTGCCCATCAGCTAAAGATACAGTGACCAACCTCAACCATTGCCAGCAGTAAAGAAAAACTCAATTTCCAAAGTAAAACAACTCCAGTGGCTGGGTTCACACATCCCACCTTATACCAGTCACCTCATCCCTTTTCCCACATTGCTGGAGTCAGTAAGAGGCAGCTGGCGATGTCTGAAGCCCAGCAGCTGTTTGTGCTGCCCTGTGTGCTGGTGCTGTTGAGACAGAAGCCCATGGCAGCCAGAAGAGTTTCCAGCATGGTTTCCAGCACATTCTGCTGCGTACAGCTCACTGCAAAGCAGGAGCCTGCTCACAGAGGCAGCTGTGCACAGCCCACAGCAGCTCTGAGCTGCCCCAGAGGCCCCACCTGAGGCTCACTGAAAGCTAAGGAGCCCTCCAGGGATGCTGCAGCCCAGTTGCCATTATTACCACAGTGAGCAGAAAGACTGAAAGACAACAAACATGAGAGTGTCAAATCAAGGCCTCCATTCCTCCTGACATGACGACAGAGACAACCATTGGCTGGCAGGGGAATTTTTTTTTTAATTTCTTCCCTCTCTTTCCAGAGTTTGGGAGCCAGAGGAAGGACAGGGAGCTTGCTAGTCAGGAGAAAGCAGGAAGAGACAATGAGGATAGGAGAATGAGGGTAGGTTTGAAGATCTAGTGTGGTGCAGATCACTGTGGTGACTGCAGTCACAGGGGTGAACCTAACTCAAAGTCTGTGCTTGTAGCTCCCAAAAGCCCTGCTTCCTGCACTTCTCGGCATATCAGTTGGGCAACAGCTGAAAGAGGCCCAGGGGACCTCCTCAGTTGAATTTCTAACCTAGATCCTTTCATTTCTGCAGTGTTTTTACACGTAGTTTACCCAGAATATTTTGTCTTGCTTTACATTTCATAGTGCTGTGGATTGAAGAGACAAAGCAGACAATGGGCTAGCAAGGGATACCTGTGGGATTCCCCCTTGGGAACAGCTGGGTTTGTTTGGGTGGACATAAACAGTTAGCAGGAAAGTTGCTATTGAGAAGTGGAAATTGAAGCTGAACTTTTGGCACAGTATTCATGGTGGTGACGCATGAGTAGGAAGAAGCAAAGACATGAGTCTTAGAAGAGTAAGAGGAGACAAACTTTCTGGGTCCAAAATCCACAAATACTGGAGAAGGTCTGAACAAGCAAAGGAGAGTGAGGCTCCCTGTGCTCTTGGGAAAGGATTAAAGACAGCAGAGAAGGTAGCTGGTTGATGAGAATCCTGCTCTATCCGAACCAGCCCCACTTTATAAGAGACTGTAATTTACCGCCTTCTCACGGAAGTTTGTGGAATTCAGTTTTGGGCATTTTTTATGGTTTACCATCCTGAAGAAAAATCAAATCAATGATCCCCACAAGGAAAAAGCTTCTTTTCTCCCGCTGCTGCAATTCACTGCACCTGATCAGGTTTTGTGGTTCACACAGAGAACTGACGTGGAATTCTTTCCCATCCCTATTTGAAAGCACTGGGGTAGCATCAAAAGTTGTATCTACATTTTATGAACTGAAGAAATTATGGGTTCTGGTAAAGATCAAATTTGCTTGACTTCTGGAGTCTCAAGGTCAAGGCGCCTGTTCCTCACCTTGACGAGAAGAGATGACTCAGAGGTGCCATTCTGCAGGCAAAGTCCCACTAAATGTAAGTGAAAGCAATTCCTGCCATGAAACGATTCCCAACAAGAATTTATATTCCTTACCTTGCAATTTTTCCACCAGTATTTCCTCTTCAGTTTGGCTGCACTGGTCTCAAACTGTGAGGCACCTGCTTGCAATGCATCTGCGCGGTTGTCGAGCTCTGACAGCTTCTGGTCCCGTTCCAGCACCTTGTCCACGTTCATCCTCATGATGTCCACCACCTGTGAAAGCACAGACCCACCTGAGACTCCTCCCACAGGAAACCTGAGGGATACCCATCTGTTCACACCCTGGAATGTCACACCTCACCCTAAACCCAGCCTTTTGCCACTATGGTGTGTGGCAGTGCCTTAAAATCCCAGCCTGTGGAACCACACTCAGTGAGCTACACTGTGCTGGATGCCCTTTCAGGTAGCAAATAAAGAGACATCATGAAATACCACTGTTAGTTTCATTAAAGTTTTTGACTTCTTTTATACAGAGACAGAAACCTGATGAAGATCCCTACACCACAATTTGATTGACATCACTAAGAATAAAGCATTATTTTCCTTGGACGTTTAATACCTTCCTTACCTGAAGTAGGGAAACCAGCCAGATAAAGGCCACTCTAAAGGGAACTGTATGCATTTCCTTACCAAAAAATTTTCTCATTCTGCAGGTCTTTTGGGCAAGATGACTTCTCAGTCATGATTTGAAGTCCTGCTTGAAACTGGAGAACGTTTTACCTGAGCAAATTCAGCCCAAAGAGTAGCAGAGAGCTCATGCCACCTTATTGCACACCCAGTATACAATAGGCAAGGGCTGTTTATGCATGTATTTTATACATTGGGTAAGATGAAAATCCTCTTCTAACAAGGAAATAACTAGATGGAAATCCTGTAGAAATTCACCAGAATGCAAATGTCAGACAGTGTCACAATCTCAGTAAAGCTGTGTTCAATTTTTTTAGCAGTGAATGAGACTGATGGTCTGTTAATTCTCATACTCTACAATATGGAATTCCATGTTATATATATTTAATAAAATTTAACTATTACCTGCAAAAATCTAGAATTATTTAAAGGCTACATTATTCAAATCCAGTGAGGTGAAATTGGTAGTGAAAGAATCTTTAGCAGGACTGGCAGGTGTCAAAAGATTTTTTTCACTTTTTTAATACTTTTAAAAGTATTGATTTCTCAGTTAGTATTTAGTTGACTCTTACCTTGGTACAATGGTTTGTAGTGAAAATGTTAAACTATTTAAAACTGCTGAAACAAAATACTATTTCCTACCCATTCTCTTAGTTTTTTGGGGTTTTGTTGTTGTTGTTGTTGTTGATTGGTTGTGGTTTTTTGGTTTGTTTTTGTGTTGTTTGTTTCCTCAGAACTACTTATTGAATCTAATCTGGCTGCAGTGAACACTTGTCCAGGTGAGATTTCATTTTTGTCAAATAAATAAATGTTTACCCAGGCCTTAGAAAATAAGCTCTACGATGTCTAGAGGAATCAGGTGGGAAAACCTAGTAGAGGAATAGGAGAAATACTCTCTGGGCATTGGTGTAGCATTAAAAATACTGGTGATTTCGTGCGGACCCGAAGTTTCCTGCGCTGCCCAGGGCTCTGCTGCCACCTGCGGGTGAATTCCCCGCCCGGCAGGGAATGAAAAGAGCCGGGAAAAGCGGGAAAAAAGGCAAAGCAAGGCTCGGTCAAAGCCAGACAAGGGTAAGAGATAAAAGGGGTTTTACTTCGAAATTTAATAATTATTTTTATAGTACTGATGCCTTAGGATTTTAGTTTTTATATTTTTCAGATCCTGTATTGCTTTCGGGTATAACTAAAGCTCCACAGCCTGTCAGCTACTGTCATCCTGTTTTATTCAGACACAATGATTCCTCTGGGGCTGGGACTCAAGGACACCTCACTGTCTCAGGCACTGAGAAGTATCAACGAAAGTGAACTGGGGGAAGCAAACCGGGGGTAAATGACTTCATTACCTGAAACTGTAATTGGAGAATTAACCCCTGATACGCAAATGAACCAAACTGAAAATTGTCTGAAAAACTCGTGACCATCATCCACCTTGGGTGTGGCCTCAGGGAGGCTCTGACTGCCCAAGGTGTATCTATTGAAGGCCTTTAATAAATCTCCACTTTATTCTCTTAACTTTGTCCAGCCCCTGTTCTAGGGAGCCGCCCCAGTACAACAATTCGTCAAGGTGGAATATACCGAAATGCACACACATTGTAGATCACGTATATAAATTTATAGACCTTTCAAATTTGCATATCTAACAAAGATACCTCAATGAGAGGCTTAAATGAATGTCATGGCATCTCTCTATTCTAAAGTATTCCCCCCTAGATGGGCCTAGTTTTAGTTTGCAGAATATGTTTTAGAGGGGCCCTTGGTGTCTCAAGATAGTGCAAGGCTCTCCAGTCCCCAGCTGTAAAGCTTTTAAGATGTTTGGTCTTCTGGCCTAGCAAAATACCAGACTATTTTAAGATATTAAGTTTAAAAAATTACAAATATGCATGTTAAGGGTATTGAGAATACTTAAAAGGTGTACAAAAAGGAAAAAAAATCATCTTGGCATCACCACACTGGATCCCTCAATGTTACAAACCAGCATCACTCCAGTGACCTCACAGTGCTGGAAGTGCCAGTTTGCCTCCCTTGGCTATTTTTATATTGGAATTTCCCTGTTAAAAAGGACCTGCTGACCATGTGCTATCAACTCCAAACCCATGAGAAATTCTTTACTGAAAGAGTGATTGGGCACCAGAATCATCAGCCCAGGGAGGGGTGGAGTCACCATCCCAGGAAGTGTTTGAAAAAAGCCTGGACGTGGCACTCAGTGCCATGGTGTGGTTGATGAGGAGGTGTTAGGTCATAGGTTGGACTAGATGATCTTGAAGGTCTTTTCCAAACTAGTTCATTCTGTGATTCAGTGATTCTGTATCAACTGCAGCCTCTCTCTCAAATGGAAGGCAAAACCCCTACGAATCCTGAATTTCACCCACATAATCCTCAAATCCAAGAACTACTCCTTGTCCCCTCATACTAGGCAAGAGTAACTGCCAAAAGTATGTCGTCATCTCCATGAAAAGCCAGATTTTCATGGCTCTGAGTGAAAAGAGTCAGAATACAGAGTATCTAAAACACAAAGCAGGGGTTCACTATCCCCACTGATGCCATCTCTATTGATCTACTTGAAGAGCCCTATGTATCTGACAGGCATCACTCATTTTAAGATAATAAAAGGCAATTTTTATCATCTTTTAGGGACAGTTACTTTTGCTGTCATTCACATAAACAATTATAGGACCAGCATGATGTAACATGTTCAGGACAAGAAGTTTATTTCATTATGCTGACCAAAGACAAAAGCTAAAATGTAACATTTCTTTCCCCACTGGAGGAGGAAATAAAGATAAAAGAGAGAACCTAATCTAGACATTTCTACAGCCAGAGGACGTTGTGACCACATCTGAGCACCAACAATGGGGATACCAGAAAGTTGCTGTTCCAGATTTTCAACAAATAAAAGCTTCTCAAACAGCCAAAGCCCATTTTGACAGATGTATTTAACTCATCTTGAGAAATGAGTTGGACACTTGAGTTGGACATTTTGAGGTTCTCTACTACCTTTAAAGCATGCTCGAAGCTTTTGAAAATAGAAGCCTTTATGCATGTAAGTACATGTTTTCCAATGTCTCTTTTATCAAATTGGCATTTAAGAATCACACAAGCTCTGTGCACTTCACCATAGACAGTAAACAATGAGTTACTTCAGTCTTTGGAGGGGTTTAACAATATTCTTTCCTTAATACCCAGCACACAAATGCACACAGCAGGTGTGTAAGGATGCTACAGCTGCTACTGTCCTTCTGGTACCCTCAGGGACTGCTCCCATGAGCAATGGTGTGCTCACTATTCCCATTCCCAGAGCAGCTGGATGGACATTGGCATTACAGACAAGACAAGAATTTAAGGATCCAAGCTGGAACAGGCACATGGTCCTCCAAGACTGAGAAAAGGAGTGAGGTTTTGTTAAAGATGCTGTTATGACATCATGTGTGGGTGCCTTTCTTTGGGAATAAATTGTGGTGATTAATCAATAGAGCTCTTGCTAATGAACACCACCCTCAGTGGCTCAATTCTGATGGTTTTAATCTATCTATGAGAAGCTGATGGTCTGTCTCTGTGAAACAGTCTGTGAAATTAGCATCTAACATTTAGGAGTGCAGGAACACACTACAAGAGCTGCTTCCACTATGACATTTCCTCCTAACCAGAGTGACTGGGAGGAATTCCTGAGCTGGCACCAATGCCCACATTGAATCTGCAGAACTGTTCCTGGTACAGGGCTGTTTACATTCAGGATCTCTCTTGTACTGTCTGCCTCCTTAGATAAATCTCATTTCCTAGACCCACTGCCTTCAGATGAGCAGGAGCTGCACAAGGGAGGAAGCCAAGCTTGGAGCCACTTACCTCGTCCACCTGGGCCTGTGTCTGCTGCAGCCGCTTGTTGCTGGACACATTGGTGGCAGGAGGGGGCCCTGCAGCCCCTGCAGCACTGCTGGGACCCTGGGCAGAAGCTGGAACAGACCTAGAGCAAAACCAGAGAACCTGAGTGACCAAAACCATCTTTACTTGTTCACTGCCCCTTTTCTGGAACTAGTAAAAAGTACCTATCACTTCAAAGAACTTTTGAAGTTTCACAGTACCTTCTTCTTCTTCAAAGAACTCTTCCATTGTTTCAATCCATGTTTTTAATTCCTAGTGCTCCATTCCTTCTCATACCACAGTTTTTACACTATTCCTTGATGGGACTTTATCAAACTCTTCCACCTCCCTTGCTGCTTTTTTAAACGGCAAACAATTCACATTATCTACCCTAAGTTAGGCCAATGGCCAGACTGATCACAGGCCTGGCTAGCAGGGCAGAGCTAATATCCCACCTGGGGAACACACTCTGCTCTGGGTACTTTGTGATAATGCACTGAGGGATGGGCTGTGACCTTGTCTTCCCTCTCAGTGTGCTGAGGAAAGCATTGCCCTGCTCCTCGTGTTTGGACTTCACCAAGCAAAGACAAACAGAAGGAAACAAACAGAAACAGAAGGCGAAACATCCATCCCAAACAGAAGGGGAGGAAAAAGAAGCAGAAGAGGAAGTGGGGGTGAGAACTGCACAGAGCATGGGGTCAGTCGTCTCTGGCATCCAGCAATGCTGACCCTCCCCAGTCCTGGCCACCAAATGCCCCACCAGAGCAGCATCAGCATATCCACAGCCCCTGGAGGAGTATTTGCAGCACTGCTGTGAGCAGAGCCCTCATCTTCTGCAGAGAACCTCTTAAGCTTCAACACTGACTTTCTCCAGTTTGGTCTGTAACAAAGGACAAAACAAAGCATCCTGAAAATCCAACAACAGATCTGATCTGTCTCAGAGAATGAGTTTGTGCAGGTAAATCACTCCACCAGCCTGAACAGGGTCCCTGAACCTCAAGCAGTCATCCTTCACTCCCACACTCTAACCTGTGAGACCTCACCTCTCCCATCAGGGACCCCTCTCCCTTCTTTCTGCAGGGAAATAAAACCCTCCCTGAAGCTGCAGAGGAAATCCCTGAGCATGTGAACTGAAAAATATCACAGATCCCACTCATACATTACCAATGCCACCCCACAGTGACAGACTGAGAGAACACAGTGTTTCTCTGTGAATCATTCCCTTCTACATCCTGGGGTCTGATTAATGCTACTGGAATTATGGCCTCATTAATACACTGTCAAAATGCCTGGGGGCACTGAAGTTAGCTCCCCAAAGGTACCTTTGGCTGCAAAATTCAGTTTGACAGTATTGCCTGAGGGCTGAGATCCCTGTGGATAGCACTGACCCTCAGTAGCTCCCAGAGATGGAGCAGCTGTTTGCAGACCTGCTGCAGCTTACACTTCACTTTTTAACTGGGGGTGAGAATGCCATTAGCAAGCTTGAGCTGAAAGAGAAGAAATTGAGCCATGCACTATTTGCTCATCCTTTGAGGACCTCACACCCACTACTGAAAACATAAAAAACAGATGCTGCTGCCACCTGCAAGGGAATCACTCCATCCATGGCTATGGGCCAGCATCCCAACAGGATTTATTTTGAGTTGTCACAAAGGATCAAAATCTGACTATAATGTACATCACACACAACACAAAACAAGATCTCCCTGGAGCATCAATAGCCTCAAAGGGAGATCCTGTTACAACAACAGAGCTAAAATTGAAATAATAAAACCTCTTTGCAGTTAAGGCAGTAAACAGGCATTTTCCCAATCAACACAAGCAGAATTTTTTTTCTGTGGAAAAAGTGTCACTACTAGAAACATCAAGAGAGCTCCTCTCTTGAGCTATGGACTGTTGGAATGCCAGAGCCTACAGAAGAGGAGTATGTGAGAAGAGTTTTTCCCTGCCACATGTTTTGCTGCAAGCAGAGCTTATGAATTCAGTGATGTTCTTGGTCAGAGCTATGAGATAACCCCAAAGTTTGGAGCTCTGCCATGTACCTTTTCTGCCTAGTAATTCTCATCTTTTTTTTTTTTTTTTTGCACCTCCCAAGCTGTCCTTAAAATGCCTTGACATACAGTAGATGTATGCCTAAATGCCTAAACACTTTCAAGGTTGTTCTCTTCCAGCATTCTTGCTGCCATCTAATTTGGTTTCAACTGCATTTTCTGGGGCTTCTCTGCTTCCTGCACAAGGGAGGAAATGATGGGAAGAATGGGTGTTTTTACAGTTGCCCTCACCATCCAGCAGGAGTTCCTGCAACCACCAAAGAGAGATTACAATCTTTATGATAAGGCACAGCAAGTTCGTAATTAACACACCCATCTCAATTAATTACCTAAAATCTAATCCAAGTTTTCTGGTAAAGGAGGGAACTGAAGGCATCCATCACTTGAAAGCACAGATTTTCTGCCATATCATAGAGCAAAAATTCTAGAATTAAAGTCCAGCCTACATTTACATAATTCTTCCTCCATTTACATAATTCTTCTATTATTGCCTCTGTACCATGTCATATCAGCTTATAATTTCTCAGAAACATTATTCAAAGGAATTTATGCAAAAATATTAGCACTATGTTATAGAAGCTTCCTTTTGAAATACATGAAACATCACAACTTTTAAGTATAATTTCTCATGATCTCTCATGATTTTGGGGGGCTACAAAAGAATGCAAAATCCATATAAAAGCTCCATCACTAGGCCTCTAGCCATCAGACTTCTGTAACTTTGTTCAGGAAAAGTAAAAAAATTACCATTGGTGCGGAGAACTGCCATTCTCAAGAATAAGTCAGATTAATTTTGAAAGAGGAACGAAATTTTGTTATTGTTGGTGAAAAAGAGATATGAATCCATAGCAAATACTCTTAAATGGCAGCCACTCTGTGACATCAGAGCACAAACCAGATCTGGATCAGCCAGCACACGAGCAACCCATCAGACTGAAAGCAGTGCAGGCTCTGTGTTTGCAGCCACCTTGGAAGAAACATTCAGGGACTTTCTGAGTGATTCAGCAAAATGGTCCCAGCTGACTCAGACATCCTCAGTCCTTCCAGTTGGGTCTGAAACTGGTAGGTCAAATTCATGACTAAGAGATTTGTCATCTGGCTGAGATGTTTTGGAAGCAACTTGCTATTTAGATCTGACAGTTAAAGGCAGCTGCAACCCTCAATTAAAAGAGGATTGGAGATAGCCAGTGTTACTGTTTTGCATTTCAGCACTGGCTGAAAAAACATTAAGGATGATTGTGTATCTAGTATTTTGGGAAACCATCTGACACACACTTTCATTTTTGTTCATATGTGTGAGCTACACAGCAGAATTTTTTCACTCAGTCAGGCTAGGGAAGGGAGATGCACGAAGCAAATACCAGGAGGATGCCAGGCCACCACTGTGCCTTGGTACAGTTTATATGAGGACCTCCAAGGCTGCTTTCAGCATCTTCTTTTATCCATCCAAAGTGCTTTTTAAAGCCTCCAACTACAGAACCTAATCCCTTCAAAGTCTTTATCCTAACAACACTGCACTAAGCCAAAGAAAAGCTGTTATCCCTACATATGGCTGGAAACAGGTTCAGGGAGATGAAGGGAATTCTCCGTGGCACAGAAAGCCTGTGGCAGAGCAGCCCAGCCCTCTTCATTGTCCTCCTTCTGCTCCTCCAACTCTGACTCAAGTCAAAACTCACAACCTATTTCTAACAGCAGGAGTTATTTTCTACCCCTCAAACTTAAACAGTGAGAAACACAGCTAAAGCTGATAGCACATGGAAAGTGAGAATCACATTCAGACAGCTTTAGGGGGTGTCAGCTGGCAAAGCTCAGGGGAGGGGCAGTGAATGTGCATCAATGCAGCAGATCTGGTTAATGATCCCTACCAAAAATGAAAGGAAGAAGACAATTTTTGAGGAACTCCAGTCTGAGTCCTCTTTCCTCAAATGCTTTCCCTGTTATTCAAATAAAACAAAATTGTAGTCTCTTCCTTTTTAGGTTTGTTTTGTTGGTTTTTTGGTTTGGTGTTTTTGGCTTTTTTTACTGTTCAGGTATCATGTTTGTATAGTACATATGTACTGTTGTAACTTAGGTTACATTTAGGTTATATTGAAGACACTTTTCCCATGTGGACCCCTTCAAAAGGCACCTGCCCATCTGGGCTTCGCTGTGGAAGTAGAGCCTGACAGTCTGTGGTTTCAAAGCATTTGAAAAATACACCACAAACACATCTTTGTTTAACTGCAAAATAAATCAGAACATTTCCATAGCTTTGTACTCCTGGGATTTAACTCTGAAACAATTATTAAAATTAGCTACAAATGCAGATTTATACACGACTTTAGTGGCTAAGCTTGTCAGTGAAGATTGTGGCCCAAGGAGGAGCTGCAGAAACAAACCCATCTCACACTGTCCCTGGTGCAGAGACCGTTCCTCTGTGAATTGAGATGCTCTGGAAAGCACTGAGGCACGAGGATCTCTGAGGAAATAAAGGAGCTCTATAGCCCTGGGGGTTTGCTGCTAGTTTTGGACTTGCTTTGTTTATTCCTATGCAGTAACAGCTAAACCAATTTTTCCACTGATAGTTTGCAGAGAGGGACTTTTACTGACAATGCTTGGAGTCTTCTGCGTTCTGGAGCAATTTTCAGGTTTCCAGCTTTGTGTTAATCAGATGGAATTTTATTTCTGCACAAGGCCAGTTTAGCCAGGACTAGCTAAAAAAGCTTTCTTACCAATCAGTGTGGCTATGTGAGGTTTGACACAACCCTAACAAAATCCAGTCTGATAAACAGAGCAGACTGAATTTCTGTGCTCGTCTATTCTCGTGTCACCTCTCGAAATTGATATTTGAACTCCTTAAGATTGTGGGCCTTCCAGACTCGAGTCCTTACCTGTACAAACTTAACAGCAGCATGGGCCTATCACAATTGTGGGTGGAAGGTCGTGTTTCTCTTTGTGTCCAGGAAAGAGACATTAATTATCCATCCCAGCACCTCCTACCAAATTTTTTGGTTTTCCCGTGGTGAAATGGGATAATGTCAAATGGCAGGTCCTGTTACTCTTTGAAAAGCACACACTAATTCTATCAGGAGAGGTGCAGAGAAAATTCTAGCACTCCCATAAAATTAAGTGACCTTCAGGTTCTTTTTCTTCTTACAAGTAGGTAATGATGTTCTCTGCCTGCAGGGTGAGAGGACTCTCCAAAAGGCAACCCCGGCTAGAGATCATGATCTCCCACTTCTGAGATGCTCAAAAAGGGTAATTTGCTTTTCAGTTCAGCTGCCCACTAATTGTAACTATTTCAGACTTCTAGCTCATCTTTCCCCTTCTCGTTATTAACCAGACTATTTTAATAGGCTAGGTTTATCCTTGTTTTCATTCTACTAATCTCACTTCCACAGGGAAACAAAAAAAAGCTGCTCAATGGAGTAAAGAAAGCCATGATACCATAAAACTGGTTAGGCTGAGGAGTGAATTAGCTGATTGACAGAGGAGTATCACTGCTGGGCTAGTGGACATTTGCATACTGTGGCTGGAGGGATTTTCAGACTGCAGAAAGATGTTTTCAGCCCTCTGAGACCTCACAGAGGGAGTAGAACTAGCTCCCAACAAGAGCAAACAGGCCTCCTTCACTTACAAGGGAAGCATCACTGCTTGAACAGAGATGTTGCCCTTCATTGTGCTTTTATTCTCTCTGAGCCCTTCAGTATTCAGTAGAAATGTGACTATTGACAAGTAAATGGCTACGGACAAACTTAGATTAATTCCATTCCAGGACTATCAAATTTCAAATTCTTCCTCGTGCTATTTGTAATAACTGTGGAATGAGTAATAATGAATCAGTGGTAGAACAAAACCCCACATATAAAATGAATTAACATTTGAGGTGTCTTCATTTTGTGAAGAAAGTTCTGCTTTGAACACAGCTCTTTTCTCAAATGTGCTTTTCATGCATTACCAACAATACTCTACAAGGACTCTCCCTTATTACCAAATATTTACTCTGATCACCAGCCAAAGGATAATACTCTGCATTTAATGTCCTGGGAACACATTTAATTAAATATTCCCACTAGTTTATTATGACTGCATTAACCATCTGGTGTGCTAAATATGCACACAGAGGAGAAGGAGAGGAACCCTAAGACATCGTCTTTAATTTGATCAATATTTGTTAAGTTAGTAATGACCAACTGATTTATCTTCTCCAGTATCTTCCATTCAAGCCAAATGAATGGAACTCAAGAGTTAGAGGAAATTTTGATCTACAGGGACACTTCTAAGAACATTCTTCCATCATTTTAAACCCTTGGATTTGCATACCTGCATCTTGAAATTTTTTTCGTAAACACTATCCACTATCTGTGCTATGACTGTGAGGTTCTTGAGTTTCCTTTCCTACCAAGAATGGAGGAATATTTTTATTCATCACATCTTCATTTTTAACGTCTATGATGTATTAATTTAGAAACATTTCCATTTCTGGACACTTCACTGCTGGATACAATGATAAGGTAGATCTCAATCTCTGTCCACATTGTCCAGCAGTGCAGAATTAATGCACGTTACTGATGGGGAACTCCAGGCCATGCCTTTAGATCCCACTCAACCAGTCTCATCTTCACATCTGCAAATTTATATACCTACATGCACAGCACTGACAAAAACACAAATCAACTCAAAAGTAAATCTCCATTTGAGGTAATTGTCACAGACTGACCTGTGACTTCAGCAAATTTCAGTCCCATGCTACGTGTTGTTTCCCAGAAAAGGGTTATTTCTCGTTTGGTGATACAAAACTAATTGTAATCTTTATATTAAATGAGATTTGTTTTCATTAGAGAATGAAAGCAAATACAGGTGAAAGCAATAATAAAAAACCTTTCTCTTAATATTTATACAGATATTAACATTATATTGTAAAAAGAGACAAATGTAATTTATTGTTTTCTACATTTTGCTTGTTTAAATTCACAATGTGCCTAATTTGCATCAGGCTGCTTTCAGATAGAAATTAGTTTAGTAAAACATATGGAAAATCATTTGTGTTATGTGTTCATAATAGATAACAACTAAAATCTATCTTCAGTGCGATGTACACAGAAAAATACCAAAACACTGTATTGCACTCAAGTCAGTTTTCAGAAGGAAGTGTTATCTCTGGCTCCTGGGTAGTATTAATTGCACCTTCTATTAATTCTTACAAGATTTCAGAATTGGCAGGTTTCAGGCTCCTGTAATAATTTGTCTTCACTAGCTGAAAGAACATAAACTTCTTTTTTTTCCCTTTTTATTTTTTTTATGCTTTCCATCTTGTTAACCTTCAATTATCTGGGTTATGGTGTGGGCTAAAGGCAAGAAAACTGGCACAAAGATCAGGTCTGTGATCTAATTTCCTCTCGAAATGGTTACTATTTGAAGCCAGTTCAATATAGATGAAATGTAGTGTATGCAAATGAACACACTATCACAAAAAATACCAGAATTTTCTTTTACAAAAGTTCCTTCTGCTCCAGTAGCCCCATCAGTTATGTTAATGTGGTTCATCTGAGCTGAAGTGGTCCTTAAATCCCTGAGAGCTCTCGGTTTTGCAAGGTGCAAAGGCACCAACTTTTGGTACTTCAGTACCCTCAGTAACTTCAGCCCTGTCCTGCACACTGAGGTTACACACCTGGAAAAACAACACAAAGACTGACCATCGCAGGAAGGGGTGCACTTTTCTCCACAGGAAACTTTACTAAAGGAATTTTAGTTTATAAATAGGGAAGTGCTTTTACTGGGCATAAGAGGACACAGCCCCCTCAGCTACAGTGACAAAACCCCAACAAACCAAAACAAAGAAGAGATTCAGCAGAGAGGTCAAATCCTGGACAACACAAAGCCTTTGTTTTTCTTGCCCTAAGTTACTGATGTGAAATTAGGGAAAGTAAAAACTGATTGCTAACACACAAGGCTGGATTAAAGCATAAATCACCAAAGAATAGCAGGCTGTGAGAGAGAGGAAGCCTAAAAGAACAAAGCTTTACTCAGTGCTTTGGTGAGATACATCTGAAACAAAGCAAGAATAAAATAATAAATGAGTCACTATCATTGCTGCCATTTCTTACTGGAAGTTAGAAAATGCAATCTGCCTTGATAACAAACTATAGGCAAAGACATAAATAGCAAACACGTTGATGGAGAAATGTTTCAAAAATCCAGGACCCTAAAGCTAGAGTAGATTTGAGGAAGCCCAATGATGTTAAACACTCTGGTCTGCCAGACATTCCAGATCCACAGACCTGGAAGGAGAAGCTCCAGAGCAATCCCTGAGGACACAGTTCAGTGGAAATGGCCAGCTCCAAGCAAAGTTCCTATTTCTGAACAGGTGCTGATCCATTATCTCATGGCTGGACATCACCTGTGCCTCTCCTGCAGAGAAGAGAGAGCATTCCCAACTCCCTGCGTGGGCTTCCAGTCCCGTGGGATTTACCCTAAGGAGAAACTGGCAGCAGCTGGGCAGGGTTTGACTCAGCCATGCCCCACTCACTGCTCCTGTGCTGCTGCAGAACAGATTGCTGCAGTGTGTGCTGCCTGGGGGCAGGTAAAAGTTAACCCTGACACGGGGCACCAAGCAAGGCTCTCAAAGGAGTGCTGAGATTGAGAACTTTCCTTGCTTTCAAGTAGTATTTCTTAAGAGTGAAGGATGGCTTTTCTGCCTGTCTTCTAAGAGACTCAAATTAAAACCTAGGAGGTTTTGTGGCTTCCCATTTTCCTATACATCACTGCCCAGCACTGCTGATGCATTTTAGAAGTAAATCAACACTTAACATTTTCTTTGTGTTTTTTTTGTTTTAAAAGTCCCAGAAACAACAAAACAGCTGAAAGAAAGTCACATTTCCATCAACAGTGAAGAGTTTTTGTAGCCTGTCTATGTATTTGTCACTGCTATTCAGTGGCAGTTTCATCACAGCTAAACTTCGTAAGGTAATTACCATCTCTACTAATATTAATGCTTAATTATCAGGAGGCTTGTTAAGTTTGAATCTTGTCTAGCTACTTGGCCAAGAAAACTGCAGCATTTTATTCCACCTATTCATTACTTAAATAGCAGTCTGTGCAAGTGTCAGAGAACAGCAAAGGGATCTGTACAGAGAGGAAACTTCCACCCTTATTTCTCCCAAAATGTCACATTCAGTTCCTGAAGAGCCTCCATGAAGAACAGCTGTCATTTACAAGTGTCCTATCACAGGGGCTCCACCATCCTACAGTGGATTCACACACAATGCCCTTTCTTCCCAGTTTCAACATCCATCTATTCCTAGAATTGGATTCCATTTAACCATAAAATACATTAAAGCAATAAAGGGAAACTTCTCATTTCAAGTTCTCATTGAATTAAAAAACCTCCAAAACCACAAACTATTTTGAATAAAACAAAGCCAGAGCTGTAAAGACCTTTTTTAAAAGATTTTTTTTAGATTATTTGGCAAAATAAGTCGCTTAGAAAACTAATGTAAATTCATTAAATACCTCCTAATAGAAAATTATGACCTATATTGAAAATTAAAATGTTTTAAATAAGATTGTTCTATAACATTATAGCCACTTCTCCTGAACTCCCTGTGCTCATGGGATCCCCTACAGCTTTGTGGTTCCTCCTTAGGGTAAGCTCCCACATTTATTTTACCATCTACCTTTCCCTCCAACTCTGATTTTTTAATGCTCATCTTTGCTATACACAGAGACCTATGTTTAAATGACATTTCCAGAACTCTGGTGTGATTTCTGAAGCTCACAGCCTTACTCTGTGGGTCAATGCTGTGAACATCTGTACATTTGCAAAATGCTACAGTCGACAAATTGAACTGCAATTTTGCTTTTCTTCTCCCCAATAAATCTATAAACATCTACTAATTCAGTAAAGACCAGTTTACTCTGGTTGTATCTTTCAGTTTTGTTACATTCAAGACACTGCCTTTTGCTATTTGTGAAAATGCCTAAACATTTTCATACCTGAAAATCTCCAGTGAGTTGCACCATTATAAGCAGCCCTTGGGGTTCTCTGGGTAAATGGAAGGTCTCCTCCCTGCCTGCTGAAGGAGTATTTCTATTTTGCTTTCCATTCATCTGAAACTTGGAAATTAATTACTTTTACACTACTTCAAAAGTAACCACTTATTTCTCATGTCCTTCATTGAAAATAAAAAGTCCTTGGGATTGAGAAGGAATATTTGAATTTAAATTTATGCTTTAAAAGACTTAATAAAAATCTGAATTGTCCATGTGTTATTCAAGCAACAAGAAGAACTGGTGACAATCATATCTGGGACAAAACAACACATTTACAACCAATCATAATCTCTTGGTTATATAAATAAAGCAGAATTCAGATGACTGAAGCATTCCCATAGTTTACATTTCCTGCACTCAAAACTACTCTTCAAGCTCCCTCAGTCTTTCCATCTGTTAGATCCCTTGAAGGGCAAAGTATCAACTCCTGCTACTACAATGCTGATACAGGTACATACTAAAAAGTAAATGTTTTTCATGCATTTTATTTCCATTAAAACAAATAACTTCCAACTCCCATCCCAACTAAATATTGGAATTACATCCACCTGTCCACAACCAATTCAGCCTAGCTACAGCAAGATTCAATAGACTGATAGAGTAGTTACCTTTTTATTACTGTTCTTTTTTGACCTTTGTGTCCTTGTGCAGTGGAGTCACCACTCAGGGGCAGTGCTGTGGTGGGGCTCCACATTCCCAGTTCTCCCAGCAGTATTGGGAGCCCTGGGGATGTGACGTCTTGAGATTTCAGCATTTATATTTTTCAAATCCTGTACTGCATTAGTGCATAACTCCAAACTCCATACAGAGTGTGAGCTGCTGTCTTCACATTTTGGTCAGACTGAAACTCAAGGACACCTCACTGCCTCAGGCCCTGAAAAGTATCAACAAAAGTGAATTGGGGGGAGCAAACTGAGGGTAAATGACTTCATTACTTGAAGCCTTAATTGAAGCATTCAACCCTGATATGTAAATGGGCCAAACTTAAAATTGTCTGAAAATCTTGTGACCATCGTCCACCTTGGGTGTGGCCTCTGGGAGGCTCTGACTGCCCAAGGTGTATCTATTGAAGGCCTCTAATAAATCTCCACTTTATTCTCTTAATCTTGTCCAGCCCCTGTTCTAGGGAGCCCCTCCAGGGCATCAGTTGGCACACCTGATGACAGCCAAACAGAGGAAGGAATGTACAGGGCTGGAGCCAGTTCCCTAGGTAACCAAGAGAGGTTCAAAAGGGAAAGTGGTGATAAATAAATAAATGCACACAATGAAGGCCCACACACATGACTAACTTTCCTAGAAACTACAGACAATAGAGAGCTGCAGAACATGGAAACACATGGATCTCATATCCATGAGGAAACAGGCAAACTTCTCCCCAGTGAGATGGTCAAATAATACCCTCATTCACAAGTTCCTTGTGATGCCCTGGAGTGGCTCCCTAGAACAGAGGCTGGACAAAGTTAAGAGAATAAAGTGGGTATTTATTAAAGGCCTTCCATAGATACACCTTGGGCAGTCAGAGCCTCCCTGAGGCCACACCCAAGGTGGACGATGGTCACGAGTTTTTCAGACAATTCTAAGTTTGGTTCATTTGCATATCAGGGGTTAGTGCTCCAATTACACCTTCAGATAATTAAGTCATTTACCCCAATTTACTCCCCCCAATTCACTTTTGTTGGTACTTTTCAAGACCTGAGGCAGTGAGGTGTCCTTGAGTTTCAGTCCCAGAGGAATTGTTTTGTCCGACCAAAGTGTGAAGACAGCAGCTCACACTCTGTATGGAGTTTAGAGTTATGCACTAATGCTGTACAGGATTTGAAAAATATAAATACTGAAATCCTAAGGCATCCCTTGCAGGCAGCCAGGAGCACTCTGCCTCCCAGCCCTTCTCCCTCACCGTGACTTTCCCAACTCTCACATCACAAACTGCTCCTAAGCAACAGGAGGTTTGCAGAGTGTGAGTCACCCTCCTGTGGCTGATATCCCCAGTGCAGATGGAGATCAGTCACCTGTCAGGGCACAGCCCAGTGCTTCCAGCAAGCCAGCACGGCCACTGAGCGCTGCCGAACCTAACAAATGAGACCTGCTCTAAAGGGATACAGCTGCAAGCCACACCCGAAACTCTTGCACACAGATGGCGCGGGCATGGGAAGGAGACTGCTCCATGCTGGATGCACAGCTGACACACGGCATGAAGCATTTCTTACCACTTAGGCACCTTAAAGTTAATTAAAGTAGATTTTATTTAGATGGCAATAGGAAATCATTAAGCTTTGGACTGATAGTAAAAATTTTGGGAACTAACCACACAAGGTCAGTCAGTTCCCAATGCAAGGAACTGATTTTGACATAAGTGGGAGTGTTTCTGGCAGAAAATTTCCATCTGAATGAGGTTTTAATTTCTTTTTTTTTTCTTACACCCCTAAGATAGCAATAGAAAAGAGAAAATTTATATGAAAAAGGACTCAAGAGATCATCTTGAGCACTCCTTTATCTCCAGGGATGACTGAGTGGTACTTCAGACCTGACCCAGGTTTGTCTGCCCCAGCCTGGTCTGTTCCTTTCCCCAGCAGTATCTGTAATGGACATTTTGAGGCTCACTGAGCACTTTTTACCCGTCCAAGCTCCTGAGGCACCAGGGACATTAACCCTTGCAAGGATGGTTTGCAGTGCTTAGGGCTAGGGTCCCCACTGAGGGTGCCCAATGTGCATCTGCAGCACAGGCCCTGCAATCATTAACCAGCTGAGAGACCACAGCAACCAGAAAAGAAAGAATTGTCACTTGTGAATACCAGGAAATCTTGGTGCCTGCATGAAAACCTTAAAATCAAGCTCTTTATTTTATCCATGAAGCCCTAGAGTGGCTGAATATCCATAGAGGAACTCAGTAGAGAAATGAATAGAAGTAATTTTCCTTGCTAGAATTTCCTTGCTATAATCTTCTCTGGATAAAGTTGTACCTTGGTAGAAACCACAGCTATTCTGGAGAAGTGTCTGTGGAATCACTGGCAAAGTACATTTTAACCTGGTCTGTGCCTCCTCTCTTTCTAACTAGGTTGATTCAATTCCTTAGACTTAATTAGAACTAACTTGTTAAAAATAATTTAATAACATAAAAATCTTGAAGTTTGCACTCTGTGACCTGCTGCCTGTGAATATTTAAATTATTTAACTGAGACAAGTATTACCAGAAAGACAAAGTACATTGTTACTAGGAAAACAGATTTTGAAGTCAGATTCCAGCATTCAAATGGAGGAGAAAATAACAGAACCAGTCCAGCCTAAATGAACAGACCACATTTCCATTTTTTCCATGAGATTTTAAATAAAAGCAACCAGCAGCTTGTGAGTAATCCACTGACTAGAAGTTCTCCGAGATTACTTTCAAATTATTTTAAAGAAAATCCCCTAGATTATCAGACTTCTCACAGGCAATTCAGAATTGAAAAGTTAAGTAATAAGCTGTGATGTGCTGATTAACTTCAAAAATCATAGAAGTTAATAGCACTATTTAAGAACCTGAAGTAATGGCACCAATATGTGAGCATGAATGTGTGTGCATGCGCATCTCAAAACCAGTAACCATCAGAACTCAGGGAGACATTAGACATTAGATTATTCTCCAATCTAGCAAACAAAACCATAATGATCCAGGATTAGTAGGTTATCAATTTAAATGGTTAAATGAAGGCTAAATTTCAATTTTAAAAACTTGAACATCAACACACTAGTCCCTGCTGTAATTCAAAAAACTTGTGGTGGCTTAAAAAACTAACTGTGACATAATCTATCTACACAACACAATAAATCAGGATTTAATGGCATTTTGGCTTTAGTCTGTGTTCCAAGCTGCAGTTCATTTGAAAAAAAATCAATTTCTAGCTGAATTAATTTGATTTTTATCAATAGCTGCTAAATTAATTCAGATGAAATATATATTTGGTGATTATGCTAATCTCTCCACACTGCTACACCCAGGTTATTCAAGTAAATGAAATGTAATCTGTAACTTGCAGAAAAAACCCAATTTTGTTAACAGTCTTACCTTCTGGATTGTTGCTGATTTTAAAGGTTTGATTTTGCTCATATACTGTTTATTTAGTCACTAAACACTACCAGGTTCTCAAATCCTTTAGGAGTGTAAACAACAGCACTCAGTCCCTCAGTCTCACCAACATCATCCAACCAAGCATGCTTAAAGGAAGTTCTGCTTTACTCTGTGCTCACACAGAGGAGTAACACGACGAAAAAATTTGATCCAACTTTTTTTTAATCAATGGAGCAACTGTCCAAATTCTTACTCCTCTCTTGCATTCTGCTGTAACCTTCTCTTCTTACTCCTCTCTTGCATTTTGCTGTAACCAAATTCCCAGTTTCCCTCCAGTCAGTTTCCTGAGGAATCAGGACCTCACAAATATTAGAGCATCCATGTGATTGCACAGTACCAGAGCTTTTTAAAAACAGATGTAAATTCTTACCACTTCCAACAATTTCATTGCATTCCCATACATCCCAGCAGCCATCAGGTGTAATGCACCCCTGTGCCTCTGGGGATTAATAGCAATACTTCCAGGAGCTTCTAACTAGCATAAAGGAACAGTTTGGAAGCGGGTATTGATATTTTGACATCCCATAACCACCTTTTATGGCAGCTTTCCAGAGAACCTGCAGCTCACTTCCGTATACAGCCTTGCTGAGCAGCACCAGAACCATAAAGAACCTTCTAACACCTTAAGATTTATTTTTCCTGGTTGTTTATTTTTTTTTTTCTGGTTGTGTTTTGAAAGAACTTCACCTCAGCCTTCAATCTTGAACATGCAGAGTTTTACACCTGGGATTAATTACAGACATTATGTAACTCCCCACCTGATGGTTTGTGCAGTAGTTCAGAGATTTTGCTTCAATTCAGTAAGATTACTGTCCTGCCATCGTAGAGGAAAAGGGGCTAATCTGACACAGATATTTTCGTGGTGAGAAATGCCTTGATGAATTGCTTTTAATCTGAAGAACTTTCTAATCATGTAAATTCAGAGCATTCTGTCAGTGAATAGGTCTGAATCACACATCTTTGGTTTAACTCATACAGAAAAAGTGACAGCAACTTCAGCACGCTGTCATCTCTTTAAGAAAGCAATTATAGTAAAATATTACTGTCACAGCTCCAAAGTCCATCAGGCAATGTCCAAGGGGCTTTTAACAGTGGGGAACTGCTCCATCTCACCACTTCAGCTGTCCTCTGGTGCAACTGGAGACAACAGACAGCATCCAAAGGGAAAGAATATTTTCATTTGATTTTCATTTGTATGTTAGTTTGCTCGGAAATTAAATGCATCAAAGCAGGACAAATACTCAATCCACTGCCGTGTTTATTTATAGAACAAACTCTCATGGTATATTATCATACTTCTTCACTTTGTATCAATTTCTGCCTTTTTTTGTGGTTGGGGTCCCCTAGGAGTTATTGATACTGAGCCTTATCCCTCCTATTGGTCTAAAACATCAGCACTGTACGGAATCACTCCATTTATTCCCTGCTTTATGATGTTATAATTGTCAGCAAAAAGCAACCTTTGCAGGCTATATTGTGAACTGCTCCATGAGGAACTAAACCAATAAAGCCTGGCTTCATATCCAAAATTGCTACATCCCTCCCCAGTCACCAAAATACCTTTAGTTTACCTCTGTTACCATCTTGCAAGACTTGCTAACTTGCAATACTGCCAGTTCTTGTCACCTGCAGCAGCTCTGCTGCAGCCTTTTCCCTGCAGGGAGCACCAGCAGGGTGTGGTGAGCACAGCTGCCCGCAGCAGGGACAGGCTCCTGGGCTGCTCCTGCTCACTTCTCCTAACCTGGCAGCGGTGACTGGGGCCTCACCTCCACCTGCCTACCGATCCTCCACAG
This sequence comes from Cyanoderma ruficeps, assembly GCA_008694505.1. Taxonomy (NCBI): domain Eukaryota; kingdom Metazoa; phylum Chordata; class Aves; order Passeriformes; family Timaliidae; genus Cyanoderma; species Cyanoderma ruficeps. The sequence continues at coordinate 1,026,042 of VZDJ01000033.1, read as the reverse complement.
CTCTGAGGAATTTGCATCTGAGAGGTCTTTACCATTCCATCGAGTTTGGTGGGATGGTCAAAGGGCAACCACACAAACTGTGTTTCCTTGGAAAGGCTGGCCAAAGCCAGCACCATTTTAAAGCTTTGCATGCATCCCTCCTTAGCCTCTGCTGTTGTTTTTGTTACTCAGTTTTGCCCCTCAGTCACGTCAGTGGCTCTCCAGGGGAGGACACTGCTCATTTTATGGAGAAGTGGTATAAGACATGAGCAGGCAATCCTTCAGCTTCCAAAAAGGTTGCTTTGCTTTTCCTCTGCATTCAGTCACTCAGCTGCCCTGAATGAAACACCAACATAAAAATGTGGGTTGTTTTGAAGGTACAAATAAAAGAATCCACCACAAATGTTCCTACTGATTTCAGTTCAGAAGAGAATTAAAAATGCTTGCCTGAAAATCCAGATGTATGGCCACTGAATATGTAGTGCATACACATTTCCACTATGAAAAACCCTACTGGAAAAGCACGATGGAACAATTCAAATAAATACTCCAAGTACTTTGAATCTTCTTATAGAAGCCAATGCCAATGGACTTCCATTTCCACCACAGACTCACCCAGTAAAACAGTGGCCAAAGAATGTTTATTGGTTAACGTGTAGGCAAGTACATGGTCTTGTGATCAGTTTGATAATCAGTTCTAAAGGTTTAATTTTGAACTAACAACTCTTTCAAAATCATACACTTGGGGGTCCACATGAAAACGTGTACTGACACCAACTGATTAACAGGATCCATGTTTAGTTTCTGCAACTCAGCCTTTGTTTCTTTTGTACTTGTTTCTTTTTGTTTTTAAAATCTGTTAAGCATTTTTAAAACCCTAGGAAAAAAAGAATTGGGTAGCTCATACACAAGAGATCTTTAATTAGAATAAAAGAAAAGTTGGGGCTTCAGAGTTACTTCTCTTTGTAGCAGCTGAAGATCTGCCTCAGAATTTATCAGCAAAAATACCAATCTTCAAGCACTGTTATGAAGAGCTTTGTAATTTCTTTAGGAGCTTGTGATTGGGTGTAAATAACACGTGCCTTTTGCAACAACTTTAGAGGTTTACAGATTAGTAAATTAGCTTTAAAAAAATCAATGCGGGATTTCCTTTAAATTTCATCTGTTGCTGCCTGAGTTTGTTGTCTAAATTGAAAAAAATTTCTGTTATTTATTACAAAGAGTTTTGGCTATGAAATCTGCCCCTCATTTGGTGTTAGAGTATTTCACACACTGCATCTCTCCTGTTACATTCACGATCCAGACAGCCCAAATGGATTTCAACCCACAGTTCATTTACCATGAGGGGAGAGCCCTCACCCTCAGGCTTGTACATTACACTTTTTACCTTGTGAATGTCTACTTCTCAACAAGATCAACCAGAGACAAAATGTGCTTCTGCAGTTAGATCTTTATAGTGAGATTTACAGTGAGATTCCCAATATTGTCTCCTTTGTAATCGTCGAAATTACGTAATTCCCATCCAATTCCCTGACTCAGAGTATCTAGAATGCAGATAAGTACCTCTTGTTTGTTTAGCTTGTTAGCTTCTAGGGACAGGGAGCATCTCCTCAGTATTTGTACATGATCAAGTAGAGCAGAGACTCTGAACTCTCCTGTTATACCAAATGATAACAGTTTTAATGTGGCTCTGATGTTCCTTTCAGGCAAATATGGAAATTAAAGGAACACCCAAAGCTCTATCTCAGCCACACTAATCCTGTGAAAGCAGTGACTCACCTAGTAATGGCTTTCCATAAATTAGGCAGCTGAAAATGGGTAGGAAGCATGAAACCATTAACAGTTCCTGTAGTGTAAATTCTCTCACTGCATGTGAAGAAAATCCATGGCAGTAAAAATAAGAGATGAAGGTGTCAGCACCCGTCATGTTTAGATATGCTGTTAATAATTCAAATCTTCCTCCCTTGGAGCGGGTGGCTTCAGGATGAATCACTCTGTTTCCTTTCTCAAATGAAAACTGAAGTTCTGTTGCTTACTAATCCCATATGTTTTCTTCCTAACTATGAAAAAGAGAAGAAGTCAAGGTGGCCAATTGTCCAACTTTGTGCATTGTCCCACAGTGGAACCCTCCTGCAGCAGCTGGTGTGTGCTGCCACCCCCCCACTCTGCCATGGAAATGACTGATGGTCAAAGTGACAATTCCCAAAAGAAAAGTCACTTAGAGCTGTGTGAAACAGGAAGAGATGGAGGAGGAGGAGTCACTGCATCTTTGGGAGTAGCACTCACTTCTACCAGTTGCTCTGGGCCTGGCAGGAGCATTGTGTGCCAAAGGCTGCCACTGTGATTCCTGCTTTCTACAAATGCGCCATGGTAAAATAAGGGTTGAAAACTGAAATTTTAGGACTGGAATCCAAACTTAGCTGATGAGCTAAGATACAGTGGTTATACAAAAAGAAAAAAAAAAACAACAAAAACACAACCCAAAACCCCAAAGTGGTGTGAGACATAACAAAGTGCACAATTTTCTCATGACACAGAAAGGACTGCAACAGAACATCCTAGAAAAGGTGGGAACAGCCTGGCCTCATACTGACAGCTGGCAAAGGCCTCATCCTATAACAGCTCTTGACATACTGCCTCAGTCACTCTGTGGCACCTGTCCAATTACTCCTGCCCAATTACTCGCTTGAAATTCTCTGGGCATCCCACTATCAAGAATCCTGAATATCAAATATTCAGCTCAAGGTCTCTTATCTTCTCATTTCCAGAACAATAATACCTCTCATCAAAACCATTTGTTCTATCCAACCAAGTCTTGCTGTATCTACTTCCCATAACTTCTTGGATTTTGTTCATACTTCACATACTAAACAAGACCTTAGGAGAATAGAAGATAGCAGTGCTTTGCTATTAATAGCTGAATTTTGCACTCATGTTGCTCCATTCCTTCTGGACCATGCACCCACTGAGATCTTTTATGTATGATATTCCTTTATGTAATTCCTTCTCATCATAGGGATAGACTACAGATTGCTCTTGCTTTGAAACAAGGGAAAATTGTTAGTTTAAAGTAAAACTGTCTAACCAAAAGAAAAGCTTAGAATTTTATTTTTAATTTAGTTAATTTTTTTTCATTTGACATTGCCTGTGAGCTGGAAACAACAAATCCTACATCAGTTTAGCCACTTCTTGGACGAGCAGAGGAGCACCCACAAAGCACAGACAGTACAAATGAGGAGTGAGGAGGGGGAGACCAGGATTTTCCAGGGCCTTAATCTCCCTCTCTCCCCATCTGGTAACAACACCCCTCCCACAGCATATGGCCACAAGCAAGGCACTAAATGGGATGTGCTGATGAAGTGCACCCCAGTATTGTTCAGCTCTTCATCAGATCACGGGCACAGAGGTGACCCACGTAAATAGACTTTCCCTCCTTCCCGTCACTGTACAAATCTGCTGCCTTCATCAAAACAAACTTCTGGAGACAAAAAGACAAGAGAGGCGGGTTGTTTCTTAAAAACTGAAAAGGCAAATGAGAAACTGACCCAAGACAGAGGGCAAGCAGGTGTTGCTGAGAAGCAGGCAATGCTGTTTAGACAGGACTGTCAATAAAGGGAACAACCAGCAGGTTTGTGGAGATGCAACTGCTCAAACATCTGGAGCAATAAACCAGAGCAACACCTCCAGATGGCTCTGTGTGGCTGAGTGTGTCTCAGCAGATCCAGAACTCTGTGTTTAGTGCAGGTGAAGCTCCTTGCTGAGGTGAAGCACTGGCACAAACCCCTGGGCTTTGTGCCTGTGGTGAGGCTCAGGAAAGGATTAAACGGGAGAAGTGAGGTGCAGCTTCTGCTCAGCCACAGAAGACCACCACAGCCTTGGGCAAGGTCACTGGATCTCAGCTCCTGGAGGCATTTCGGGGGCCTGATTCCCACTGCTGTGGCTCTGAGAGGGAGATCTGTGAGGATCTGTCTCTGCTGCTCAGCTCCAGCTCCTGTCTCTGTGTGGCTGTGACACACGAACTCTGCAGGAGTGAACAGGGCCCACGGACACCTCCAGCAGTGCAGATCATCTTTGTTAACAATAACCTGAACTAAAGGGTTTTTTCCAGAGCTCTTCACCCATGAACATTTCCTAGTTCACCAGGTGGGTTTCTGCCTTTTTTCCTGTGATAAGCTCCATATATTTTTGACCCCAGCAGGACCTGCTCAGACTATTAAAGTGACTTCAAGAGGAGTTATTACAATTCCATCAGTCTCTTGTCAGTCTGACAGGATCCGTTTGCAGTGCAGGGTGCACCAGGCTGCAGTCACCAGCACAGAGCACTGCAATAGAGCAGGAATTTAGGACTGCAGCTCCAAGGCCACCTTGACACCACAGAAGTGGAGGCTGCACCAGGCAGGAAAAAAAGTCCCTATTCCCACTAATAACCCTTTGGCTACAACATATAATCTCAAGTACTTAGAGCCATCTGACTACCCTTTATCTCCAACAAAAACCCCTACTCCTTCCTATTCCCCTCTTTTATGTTTGAATTAACTATTTTCTCCAGGTGTTTTTTCACCTTGTCATAATCCATTACCTTTGTATGCTTTGATCTTTCCATAGGGAACTTATTTTATCTCTTCAAAGATCTTTTCTAGTCAGAAGATATTTCCCCAGTCCATAGGCTCTGTTTCATTCAGATCTCACAGCATGATGCTTTTTTTCCCTGCCTTTTTTGTTGTTGTTGTTTGTTAATTTATGAACATTTAAGAAATCAGATTTCAAATTAGAACCAAACCAGGCAAGTTTTTTCCTGATGACACAAGATGTGGCCTCTGATGAAAAATCTAAGACACACATTGTGTACACACTGCTGGAGCAAATTCACTCCACAGAAAGTTTTGTGAGGCAAAATAGTTACAGGAGAGCAAAGGTATTCAAAGGTCAGTCATAGATCAACAGTTGTTATTCTGAAGGAAAATAACCCATAAAATATATTCCATACGGCTACATTTGCCTTAGTTTTCCAAGGAGATTTTAATTCTTCTTTGGTTCATTTGTCAATGTTTGTATTGTGTGAATCTGTGCAGTGCTGAGGTTGCCAGAATTGCAAGAACCAATTTGCTTTACTTACATGTATATTACAGACTGGGGACCAGAAGGAAAGAGAAAGATGCTGGATGCATCCTCTTCTACCTAGGATGGTACTGTACAGCCCATGATTTTCTTCTTCTATGAACAGGGCCAGTTCCTGTGCAGCCAGTGGCCACCCACTGACCTTCTGTGAAACTCTCAATTTCTCTGATGCTGTAGACACAGACTTAAAATAATTGTTCCTGGTTAGTTACCATTAAACTTGCTACAAATGATACCTCCCCATTGAGAGGGTGAGCACGGGCAGCACACCAAAGTTCTCCTGACAAGAAATAAGTATTCCTCAAAGCCAGATTCCCAAACTGGGACAAGAGCCACCCCAGTGGACTGGAGATGAGGCCCCAAAAACAAGATGTGGAATTCCAGCATTTAAATTTGTCAAGCAACTTCTCCATTTTAGATATCCTGAACGACAAATAAAACAATTGCCCACCCCAAAACAAGCCATCTATTGCATACACGTAGAAAAAATACCAGCCTCTCAGGGTTTTATTTCTAAAGACAGAACAAAACACTGAATTGTCAAACAGAACATGCTTGAAGCCATAATGCTCATATGTGAAATAGCTCTTGCACAGCATCATGGAAACTTCTGAATTGAGCTTTCTTTATACACATTTCCACAAAGCAACTGTCATTATAAACAGCAGCAATTTGAAAAAAAAATAATAATCTGCATGCTCCTGGGCAGAGGTGTTTGTTCCTGTGCTGAACATCTCCTCACCTAAAATCTCACACTTCTTGTGGAACATTAATATCTTCTCTCCTAATCCTTGTAGGGTCAACTTGTCTTTTTGATCTCTGAGCACCCTGAGCATTTATCTGGACACGTCCAAGAGCAAGTTCTATGGAAGATCTATATGAAAAAAAATTACATAAATATTTAGAAATACAAAATACGCCACAAGTANCAGAGAGGTGGAGTGATGTCTGCTGGCACAATGGGTTGGACATCCCAGCCAGTCTGTCCGTGTGTCCGGCTCACTCAGCCCCTCTGAGCTGCAGTGAGAAGGAAACAGCAGCAGCAATCTTTTCTGTCCCAAAAGCCCGTGATCCCTGACTCAGCCCTGCTGCAGGGCTGAAGGACACACCTGGGCTAGCAGCAGAAGCAAAGCTATGGCCCAGGTAAAGCTCCTGCATATGGACCTTTATCTTGTTGCTGCATCTTCAGCAGGGCAGAAATCCTGTTTCTCCTCACTGTGCGTGTTCAGTGCAGACACAGCCTGTGTTGAAAGGCTCTCTGACTGGAAAGGATGGCTCCACATGGCCTCTGCATGTACATAGCAAGAATATCTAGAGTCCTTGATGCTCATTAAAGAAGTTTGGAGAGAAATAAAGCTTTGCTTAAAATGTCAAGTCTCCATTCTGAGAGAATTGTGCTGCCAGACCTGCTGAGAGGTCACAGCGTCTCTCACGTGCCTCATGCAAATGCTGAGGCACATATGGTGCTCTCATTTGAGATGTGAGGGTAAAGTAAAAGAAGCCTTGTCCATCATGACAATTCTCAGTTTTCTGTGCTGCTCCCAAAAAAAGGATTTACCAAGTTGGAGCTTGGCAGAACAGAAAATGCCAAGGCTTTTCAGAAATTCAAAAGTTTCGTAAGAAAGAGTCAAGGCCCTCACCCCAACTCCTCACATGTTCTAAATTAATTTTCTTCTGACCCCAGCCCACATCCAGTCTGTTCTGTTATGAAAGAATGAGCAGAGTTTGCCTAGTTTATTCTCTCAAAGAGACAGCCAAGAAGAATAAATGTAGATTATTCTACTTTGACCAAATTAAAGGAAATTGTAGCTCAGAGCAGAGGGATTCCCTTTGTTTATCTGCCAGTGTCGCCCTGAGCTTTCTTGCCTTGTGAGTGTTTGCAATTTTGTAGGGGAGATTCTCACGCAGTTTTATGTAAACTATGTATATATTTAGAATTATCTATTTTGTTTACATATTTCTCCCCTGGGAGGAGAAATATGATTGATGGTGATGTTCACCTACGAAGTCAGAGAAGTAGCAACCTGTGTAGCCAATCTTTTGCCTTCTGTAAAAAGTGTATATCATGGAGTCAGAAAAATTAAAATAAAACTTTCCTGCCTAACTTTCTGCTGTCTGCCTCATCCTCTGTGTGTCTGATATTGCAACATGCCAACACAAAGGAATTACTGCAATCCTGTCTCCTGCCACCACTGACAGGCTGTTGGATGTGTTTCTGCTGCTACTCCTTCGTCATTTACGTGCAAAATCCCATCAGCAACCTGCACAATCAGATTCAAAGCAAAAGAAAGGCAACAGAAATAAATTCAAGCCATTGAGAAAAATCCTCTCCACTGGAGGAGTTTTACAAATGTTTATATGTACCCAAACAGCGAAGCACAAATACTCTGCTCCACTTTGAGGAAACAGCTGCCTTTGCTGTAAATAGGTAAGAAGTACTAGAACAGACCCAGAGACAAGCACCAGCACCAAAGTACAAAAAAAAGGAGTGGAGTTTTAAGTTAAACATTTGGCTAGTCACTGTTTAGGCTTTGTTAAATGTTTAATATTTTGCAATATTTGGGGATTTTTCATGTTCACTCAGCAAAGTAAGTGATGCTTAATTCGTTGGGAGTTACCTTCTGAGCTACTCTTGGTTACTTTTAATGTTTCCCTTCACACTATGCAGCACCTCAGAGTGAAAGCACCTGGTACAGAATGATTTAGCTCTGAGCTGAGCCTGATCCAGAGGCAGCAGCCACATTGCCTCTGAGGATTTGGGAGTTAACTTGCTACACAGATATGACCTTCTGGACCCCTTTTCCCTTTGCTGTGTAGCAGTTCATCTCCCAAGGGACTTCAGTACTTGCAACCACTCAGTGCTACCAAGTGTGTGATTCCTGGAGTTCTTTCACTTGACACAACACCTGCAGATTCCTCCAGACTACACTGAGTTACTGAAAAATCCCGGTGCCCTGTTCACTGCCAGCACACAGGAACGAGGCTGTTCAGAGAGGAATTCTGCTCTGTGGGTTCCTGGTTTCCTTCTGCAAGGTGCAGATCCTTATACACAAACACTTGGAGTTGTTCTTCCTTCCGCCCAAATATTTAGTGTTTGTCTCTAGTTGTTATGCTTTACTCCAAGTGCCTTCTTTCTGCAGGACAGGTTTCACCATCCAGCTCATGGAACAGGAAGGGCTGGAGATGCAGATCAGGACTGAGCAGGCTTTATTGCCAAGGCTGTGCTGGTGAAGGAGCTCTTGAGCAAACAGCTCTCTGGGAGGCAGCAACAAGAAAAATACCAACTTGCATGGTGCATAACTGGCTTTGCCAGGTGAGGGTTAAACAAGAAAAGCACCTGTCAGCTCTGATTTCTCTTAGGAGATCATTCTGCTCCTAAGACATCTTGGTCTGCACAGAACTTAATCAAATCAGCTCATTCTCCCCTAGAGTCAAGTGCATAAAACTGATTGTCACTGCAAGGGCAGTGAACATGCTGATGGAAAGGTCTTTGCCTTCACATTGCTGCTGCTGAAGCCACGCACCAGTCACAGGGATGGAATACAAGAGACCACGTCGCTTCTTGTGCATGAAGCAATGGAGACTGATGTGAAAAATGTGATTGCTGTCGGCATGCCAAGAGGTGTGGGGCATATTCTGCCTTTCCACTCCCTCCCCCTCGTCTCCCTAAAACATTCAATGCAAATAAAAAAGCATAAAGGTGTTAAGTGACTTGAAATATTTTTGTATTTGTATCATCTAGTAAACAAAGTTGCTGAAAAATGTCATTGTGTGATCTTCACATGTGTGTGGGAGACAGTATCTCAGCTGTCAGGGAATGACTGTACAGCTCCCTGCTGGAAAGAAGAAGTCAAACATTTCACAAGCAGACTTTTATAGCCTGGTGGGATCTCTGCTAAACACTTGGGATATCCAGGCTGTCAGCTGCTTCCAGGAAGATATCTGCTGATTCATCCTGGCAGTACCCACTCCCAAGTGAGCTGTCCCCAGATGCCAATCAGCAGAAAGGCTCCCAAGCACAGCTCTGACACCAGCTCAGCGAATTCTGCCTTCCAATCCTCAGGTGAGCCAGCGGGACAGAAGTCATCATCGAACCCCAGACACCTTCAGAGGCGCAGGAAACAACCCAATACCCAAAGCCTTCTGGAAGGGCTGGTCTGTCTCTCAGTGCACTTGGGATGTTTTTGCTGCTATTGATTAAAGCTCTTTGTTCCTTTGCTTCCCTTCCCCCTTCCCCATCTGAATTGTCACCACGGGTGACAGGTGCTGGGTGCAGGTGTTGTCTCTGCACACACTGGAAGTGGATTCTGTTGGAGATGTGTGAAGGAAAGAGAAGGGGGAACCATTCTCTGTCAGAGCTATCAGCAAACCCAGCTGCAGTTCAGAAAGCTTTCCCAAAAGTCAGCCTAAAAGAGCAAGGGGGAGAGAGGGGATGAGAGAGTTTTGTCTTTTCTTTTAGTGTTGTTCAGGATCACTGACAGCAATAAGGAATGTACAGGCATAGGCTTACATCCCTCTAAACTCCAAAATAATGTCCAAAACACTAACCCCTGCATTAGTCTGTGCCACCAGCTGGCGGGGGCCAGCAGAGCAGGTTTGTGCTTTCCAGCTGCAGTGCCCTTTGCCTCACTGCAGCACACTGTAATTAAGGCCCTGCACAGGGCCAGTCACTAGCACGATAAAGTGGCTATTTTTGTATGTGAATTCAAATGAACAAATGCAATTTCTAACCATTAACCTCCTGAAGCAGATAACAAGTGGGTTTAGGCATAATCAATGACTTTCATAGTTTCTAGGAAAGCTTTGTCAGGATCCTTGTATTTCTAAAATGCTGACACATCGAATGATCTGGGACCCCTGGTCTAAAAAAGCAACAAGTACATTACACCACCCTCAGCTCCCAAAGCCAGCACCCCTGAGTTCCTGTGTGTGCAGGGGAGATGCTGAGAAGCCCAGGCAGCCAGTCCCCCAGGCCTTTCCTTCATGGATGCACACTTGCTCTTACACAGGCTCCAGGCTTCAGCAGAGCTCAGTGCTTTGGGTGGATCACCCACTCTGAAGGTTCAGAGACTAATTCCAGCAAGAAATGCAGTTTGCATGGGAAACTCACTGCTCCCCTCTCCTTCAGAGGTACAAAAAATCTAGTATGAGGAAGGAGATCTGGAGAGGCAGGGAAGGTGCTGGGCTAGGGATCCATCCAGCTTCTGATGATGCCTTAATTTTTTAGCTTTTTTCAGATCCTGTACTCCATGAGTGTATAACTGAACTCCATACAGAGTGTCAGTAAGCTCCCTTCACATTTTGGTCAGACAAAACAATTCCTCTGGGACTGAGATCCAAGGACATCCTACAGCCTCAGGCCCTGAAAAGTATCAACAAAAGTGAATTGGGAGGAGCAAACTGGGGGTAAATGACTTCATTACCTGAAGCTGTAATTGGAACATTAACCCCTGATATGCAAATGAACCAAACTTAGAATTGTCTGAAAAACTCGTGACCATCGTCCACTTTGGGTGTGTCCTCTGGGAGGCTCTGACTGCCCAAGGTGTATCTATGGAAGGCCTCTAATAAATCTCCACTTTATTCTCTTAATCTTGTCCAGCCTCTGTCCTAGGGAGCCCCTCCAGGGCATCACCTCCTGCCTTGACCAGCACAGCCCTCCTTGCCTGCTGTGAGTGGCTCCTCTCGTGTGCTGCACGTGAGAGGGGATTTCCTCTCCTCTGGTATGGATCTGAGCACTCTCACTTGCTATAAGCACACATGGTTTTATTCAATTGATCACTCTGCTCTACTGAGGGAGCATTTACAGGAGAACAGCACAAAGGCTTTTTCCAGACTCTCAAGGTCTGGTGAAACACAGTGTAGAGAGCTGGGAGCTGACACCAAGCTGGAGAAGACTGCACTGAAGATGAAAGATGAGAAAGCTCACTTGCAGAGAATCTGGGTTTTGTTCTCTGTGGGAAGAACACAAACTTTTGCATTCAAGCCAAATTTAATAATGCATTCCAGTGATGTGCATTTTTCCAAGCTCCTACATTCCCTCCCTTCCTGAATACCATATGTTTTCCCATTCTATCAGAGGTATTTCTGTGGCATCCACTGCCAATAGGTTGAAAATCAAAGTTATCATGGATGAAACATCAAGATCTTAAATGTTTGGGAAACATCCAAATGTTAGTTTAATTAACTCAAACATATTTAATTTTGACTGACCTTTTCAAACAGAATCAGAAAAGCACTGAGGTTGGAAGCAACCTCTGGAGATCATCTAGTGCAACCATCTGTTCAAAGCAGAGCCCGTTCAATGGACTTGCTCAGGACACCAGCCAGTCAGATCTTTTATTATCTCCCAAAACAGTTTTCAAACATCTCTCCTGAACACTGGCACTGCAGTCCTTCAAGAGCTCAAACCAAATTTTGCGACTTCATTCCCTAGAATGCGAAGAAGTCTTTTGATAATTTTGTAACAACACATTTTCCAAAATAGGAAATAAGAAAAACCCTTTTGCTACAATGACTGCATTTTTAATACTGTTAGCTTTTCAAATTTCAATTACCAATTAAAAATTTAAAATTTTAATATATAAATTCCCATCTGGATCTTGTGTAAACATCTTAAAAGAAAAGCAGCACCTATCCAGTCACAAGCACTAAGAAGAATTCAATACAACACTTATCAACCGTGTGTTTCTTCCCTTCAACTCTTTCCCAGATCACGTAAGGAGTTTTGGAAACTCTGTGGACACTTTTTTGCCTGCTCAGACTCCAGCCCACGGAGATCACTGGGTGAGGCAGGACCATCAGAGCCTCTGGGGTGTTCCCACCACCCAGCAGTTCTGGTTCTGTCTCCAGCTGCTTGCAAAGGCCGCTGAAATTCTGTGTGGTTTCGACAGGTTTCAAAATAATGGAGCCTCCAGTGAAGGTCACAGCACAGACTCCTCACAAACTCAAAATTTCAGCCTTCTGGTGCTTCCAAATGTGCAATGACCACATATTGGAAACCATTACAATATATCGACTGGTTTACACTGAAAGTGTACTGCAATAGATGAGAATGTATTAAAAAAACAAAACTAAACAAAACACAGCTCCTGAAATGTTATGGGGTTTATCTTCTAAAAGGTGTTCATAGGAGAATCTCTACTTTCCAGAAGGGTTCTCTTTTGATGATGTGACACTGAGTCCAGGCATAAGTTAAAACACCTGACAAAATAATTTTTTCTTTCATTTATTCTGAAATAGAAATACTTTTATTTTCCTTATTAATTTTTTTGTCTGAAAAGATCAAGGAACTGGATCACATAATTCAGATCATTTGTTCACAAACTTCCATTCTAAATATATCACCCAGTACAGAAGCAGCAATATAACTGCAACCAACAGAACACTTGCACAGGTACAAACAGCTCTATTTCAATGAGTTACTTACTAATTTACACTGAAAAAACATAAGGTTGTCATAGCTGAGCAGTTAAAAAACCCACCTTGCAATCATTTGATGGTTCTTCAATGAATGACGGAAAAGGGTTTAGAGTGCTCAGTCAGACAGACACCAGGAAAAAAAGGAATTGCATCATTAAAGAAACTCAGGCCGGTTAATTGCAGGTAATGGCTGTGAATAATGACAGCAGAGAGTGCTGGATGACGTAGGAGAGAGAATAGTCTGTCTCTGAGATGTAATTGCTTAAAACAAACAGTTTGGTCAATCTGAACTTATTCCTGACTGTCCGTGCTGCTCCTGCTGGAACTGTAAACATTTGGCCAAGGCTGTCAGGGAGCAGCTTCCATAGGTTCTGCATCCCACAAATGGTGGGCAGAGGAGCAGGTTTGTTTTCAGTATTTCTGATTTCTTTGTCAGGTGATTAATGACTCGAATGCACAGAACTGATACTTTGATGGACTGGTTGCTCTCTCTTTCCTTCCTTCCACCCTTTTTTCCTGGACGTGGCCACTTGGTAGAAGGCCCAGTGGCAGTCAAGGAGAGGGAGAACATTCAATCCATTCCTTCTCCCCTCAGCCCTGCCTGTTCATCCCTCCACCCAGGAACATTCTGTACACACGTGCACACAAATATGGCTTTGCCTGGTACTCTACAGCCTGATCACTGATTCTTCAGGAAGACATTAATTATGGAAATAGCTCCTAAAAAAGGAGAAGTGTTCCTCTGCCAGACCAATTCATCTCCTGCTGCAGCCACTCTCAGTGTCTTGTGAGTCACTCCACAGCTGGAACTATCTGTGAAAAATGCCTGGGAGTCAAGGGGAACAAGCTGTGGCTGATGCACAGCAGAACAGAGCAGAGCCAAGTCACAAGGAAAGGGACCACCAAGCTACGTGTGTTTGGGTTTCGTCTGCTTCATTTTAGCCTGTTTGTAAGAGTGTTTATTAGGACGCATAATCTTTGCCTATACTGGCCACATATCATTCCCAGTAGCTCCCTTTCTGAGATTACTTCCTTGTCTGAGACACCACACAATTTGATCTCTACACTCTCAAACACTCATCACCCAAATATCCAAAAGATTTATGACCTACTTGGGCCACCCTTACTTCAAATGTCAAGTGGAATGTATCAGGAATAACACTCCATGTGAGCTGGAAGCATTTATTTCTATTGCAGTGCATGAAGTTGATCTGTGTCTGCATGAAGCCACGAGGGAGCAAAGTCGGGGATGCAAACAATGAATAAAACACCTGAATCCCTCTGGTGATGTCTCCAGGCAGCAGCTCCTATTCTTACACCCTTACCTCAAGGCTCTCACTAAGAGCTGTGAGCCTCAGAGCCAGCACACGAGTCAGGACAGAACTGTGCTGAAAATGGGGTGCTTCCCACTTCTCCACATCCTTTTCCAATGTACACAGCCCTGCTGCTCTGAGCACAGCCTGGTTATTTTCACTGCAAGCTCCATTACACCCCTTAAATGAGAAGAGCAGCCCACCCTCCCACAGCCGTGGCTGTGTGAACCAGAGTCTCAGGCCATCAGTCCCTCTGTCAGGGAGGAGGGAGAATGGCAGCCAATGTCACTCGTGACCTTGGCCTGGCTGGGTCTGAGGCAGCTGGCCACCAGGTATAAACCCCGAGAGCTCCAGGGGACTCACTCACATCCTCCTGCACAGCAGATTTACAGAGCTCTTGTGGAATATATTTCTAAGGGAACACAGACACTTACAGCATGGAACAGCTGCACCACTTAGAGCGTGTATCCCTCCATTTCATGCTTGTTGGACTTTCCTACAGCAAGCAGTGACTGTCTGCAATTTTGAGGCACCGAAGGCCCTGAAAGCAGTGGGTCAGGACTGTGAAGGGGACCATACTGAATCGTTTGTCTCTGCTGATCAGTATGAGAGAAGGGCAAGGGAGATTTTGACAAGTTTTATAAAATTATGCCCATAAAAGCAGGGGTCAGTACAGCTCTACAAACAACAGGAGATGATAGTCATGACATTTTTCTCAGAGAAGCTGGATAGATATTCAACCAGAACAGACTCATTGCTACTGCTGGAACTATTTTAATCCCACCTGTCCCTTCCTTGCTACTCTAAAACGGGCACAAGAAAAGTTTTTAGGAAGCTCTAACTGCTACCCAAGGAATGAGATACAATTTTGCCCCGGGGAGAGCCAGGTGCTTTGCTTTGCTGCTTGTCTCACAGAAGTTGTCCCCTGCAATGGAGCCCATCAGTGCTGGATTAATGCACTCAGAGGCACCCTGCTGTCTGGGCACTGACCTGGCTGTAAACAACAGATGACACGATGCCTTGAGCTGACATTGTATAGAATTACCCATTGACTTGTGACCATTGTAAACGAAGCAAATCCATAACTTCACCTGCTGCTGTTGGCCTGTTTTCCAGGCAGGAGCAAAGCCCAGAATCGCCTCAACTTTGGGCGCCATTTTGTCCTTCGCTGCTTCTCACATCTCCTCCAAATGAGTTTTGTGTGCTCCTCCTCACACCCAGAACAATTTTCCCAGCTGTACTGGCAGGTCTAACCTTTCTGTGTTCTTGCTTTAAATCCCTTTTATGTCCTTCTCCTTTCATTCGACCTTTTGATGTTACAGCTTCCTCTCCTCTGCCTGTGTAAAGGTGAAAGTGTCTGTTACTGAATGGATCTCACCTGCCCTGGGTTGTGCTCACGGTGAGAGGCCACTGGGACAGATTCCCACCTGATGTGAATCATGCAGGTCTGCTGGGGTAATACACAACCATGGATCACAGAAAACACGGTGAATAAGGAACACTGTTCTCCGATTTCCAACACAAGAGTGAGATCAGGCAGCTGCTCCCTGTCAGCTCCAAACCAACAGGAAGCTGCTTCCACACACTGTATGGTCCAACTGCAGAGCTCCTCACCCCAGGACACTACAAATTGAGCAACTGGACACCTTACTGAGAGAACAAAACACACTGAGAGTCATGAAATACAAATAACTCTCCCCAGGTTCAGACACTCCCCCAAGCATCTTCCTTTTCCTAAGCAGGAAACTGGGAAAGCATTCTGGGAATACCTGGGCACACCCACTGCACCCTGCCTGAGCAAACCCTGCAAGCTGCTGCAGGGGACAGCACACTGGCCTGGGTGGGGCTGGCTCCTGGCCCAGGGCGGGAGATCTTTATCCCAGCAGTGAAGTCACAGCACTGGGAGTGTGTCACTGCAGGTCTGGACGGGCACAGGAGGAGCCAAGCACTCCCACAGGTGGAACAGCGGGAGAAGGGATCTCCAGAGAGTGTTTGGTGCTCACCAGCAGCTGGCTCTGACAGCCAGTCAGCTACAGCTGCTGCTCCAGGGCAGTAGCCAACCCACAGTCACCTCTGGTGTTCATCAGCAACTCAGCAGTTACTGGGACATGACATTGATGGAGATGTTCAAAGGAAAGGTTTCATTACAATATCTGGCACTGAGACAGAAGCCAACTGACATTGCCAATGACAAGCTGCATGTTGGTCTTGGTTTTCTTTCGATTATCAAACTGAAAGTCCATTTGGCCAAATTAGACAAAAACTGCTTTCCTGTTCTCCTCTATTTTTTGTCAGAAGTCTGATGTAAAGCCCCTGCAGAAGAAGTATGACCGAGTCATATCAGTTATATCCCCCTTTGTACTTCATTTACAAATGCTCTCATGAGAACCCACATGCACCAAGACTGAAACACGCACCGGTTATGCTGAATATTATGTGATTATTGCTTAGTGTCAGAACAGCTCAGATTGTATAAAACTGCAGCAGCAAACTCATATATTAATCATTGAAGAACAGCTCACATACAAATAGAAGTGTTTGATGTCATCATCTGGCTCAATAGAAACACAGCTAGGCAACAGGAGCCTGCAATGAACTGGGTTTAACTGACAGACCTCGATGTTTGCATAAGGAATCTTCTATTAGAAAGTTGGGGTTTTTTACTTCCAAGGAGTTCCTTGCTTTGGAAATATTTTGGACAACATGAACAAAAGCTTCTTGTCTGAGATATTATATAGGAAACAGCACTAAAGACAAAAACATTTCAGAATATCTGATTGTCGACTCTATTTTGAAAATGCCTCCTGAAGAACAGTTGGTCATTGGAAATACTTTGAAAGTAATTTAATCATGGATTTCCAAGACAGTCTGCACTCCTCATGTTCTCTGAATCAACTAAGCTCCAGTTCCTAGGAGATCACCCAGTACCAGCACAAATGACTGTTTGAGACATCCTCTTGGGCTCTCCCTTAAGGGTCACTGGGAATGAGCAATGAATTGAGGCAATAGTGAAATGATGCATTCAGCTGCCTGAATCCTTTGTGAATGAAGAGGGGTCTGATCAATTCCTATTTACCTCAGCACACTTCTGGTTTCAGAATGGACTTCGGGGGTTTCACCACTGCCTAGCACAGAACGTTAATGCTTCCATTAATGCTCCATGTAAAAACTTGGAATAGGTATTTGGAGAGATGGGAACAAGAAGGAACAGATTACTATCAAGCACTGCTGACAGGAAGCCATTGGCACTGGGGAAGGTGAGGCTGGACTGATCAGACAGCATCCGTCTGCCAGAGAACGTTTCATGAGACACTGAAAACAAGCAGGACCCGCTTGCTGTGGAGCAGCAGCGCCGAGTGACTCATGCTATTGAACAACCCCGACTCGAACCTGTTGAGGATCCTGGCCCAGCCTTCCCTTTTCAGCACGAATACGACTAGAAACGTGTCAGTAACCCTCTGGGCTGCTGGATAAACACAGACAGAGCCCATCCGTGCCCAGGTGCCCGGCTCACACGGACGGTGCTGCCGCAGCTCCGGGCACCTGCCGAGCCCCCCGCCCTGGAGCCGTGTCCGCCCATCCAGCCCGGCCCGTGTCCATCCATCCCCGGCCCCTGGCCATCCCCCGGCCGCACCAGGGGCAGCCCTGCGCTGCGGGAGGGAGCAGAGGGTGCCCGGGCCCCGCCGCGCCCCCGGCCCGTACTCACATGGCGAGGGGCGAGCGCTGCCTCCCTCTCCAGCAAAGATGGCTTTCGGCTCCGCGCCTGCTGCCAGCCGGCTCCTACTGTTGTAGGCACTGTTGTTGGGAGAGGAGGGGTAGGCACCGGCTACTGAGCATGCCTGCGCCTCGCATCACAGGGTAGGAGGCAGAGGCGAGGCTCGGAGGTGCCCCCTCCACACCCTCCTGCCGGGAGCGGTCCCGGAGTGACGGAGCCCCGGCTCCTCCCGCGCCGAGCGGGGACAGCGCTGGGGCTGCTCGCCGGAGCGGGCTCGCTGCGGCCAGCACCGGGGGTGAGGTGAACACCACCGTGTGCTTCTCTAACCACGTTCTTCCTGCCTCTCCTTGCTGGAAAGAAGCATTTTTAACAGAAGGTGCTGCTGTTCAATCCCTGCTGTCGTGGGTGAGGATTTGCGGATGAGAACCCACAGAGCAAACCCAGGGACAGATAAACTACCAGATCAAGGACTGTTTGTGGAAAGGTTGTGTCTCAAGTGAGGTTCAGCCCTTGCTTCTGGCTTAGACGTCACCTCACGCTCAACCTCATTCCAGGCATCCAACCTCACCCTCCATGAACATCAGCACTTCCCTTGCATGCCCCATCCCCCTGTGCAGAACAAAACTTACTCTGAAACAGCACGTGTTCCTCTCTATATTCAAACCAAGGCCTTCACATGCCCTAAAAAGAGTGAATGAATAAGAAAGTCTGCACGGTTTTCCGAGAAGTGGCATTTAACCGTGCTGTCCCAAAGATTCCTTATTCACTTGTAAAAGATGCTTCACCTGTCGCTGCCTTCACTGATTTTCCATGAGTGTCAGTGGCAGCCAGCACCAGCCATTCAAAGCAGGTATTTAGGTACAAGGCAGGTAGCTTTGCTAAGTATCTAGACCTCAAATCTTGGGGTGCCTGTTGGGAATAAAGTGCAACAGTGTCATCAGATCAAATCCATGTTTTCTGATATGGAAATCTAAGAAAAGGTGAATTGTTCCTCAGAGCAACAGACAAAGCACCACGGTTACTGGGGGTGAACCAGGCATCAAGCCAAATTTCTCAACTTGTTACCAACCAGCTGAGTATTTTCATGCAGAATGTAGCCAGGGAATGTGACAACAGCCAGTGCCCAGACATTAGGACACTCAGCTATTGCCCAAAGCTGGGCTCAGATGTTGTCACAGCCTGATTCAGATGTAAGCCATGGGCTGCCAGCTCTGAAGGGATGCAGCTCCTTGGGGAGCTATGGAACCCTTCAGAGTGACAGTCACAGGAGCGTCCCTGCCTTCTCCTCTGCTGCCAGAGAGCTTGCTCACTGCAGTAAAGACTCCTCACACCTCCTGCCACTGGAGGGTGTTTCTGTCTCTTGTGCTGGAGACAATTGTCTGTGTGAATGAATAAATGTCACTTCGGGCAGTGCTGTGAGCTTTAGTTTTTTGCTCAAATATCACACTCATAAGAGCTTGGCCCTGAGAAACTTTTCCTGATGGAAGTAGAAAACACTTCAAACTGCATTTTCTCTAGGTAAAGATGGAGTTTCAACCATTTGGTACATCCTGATGACAACTACCAGATTCCCGACTACCTTCAAGCTTTATCCGCCCACAGATTACTCAGCACTTTTCATCTGGAATTCCTCCATCACTCTTCCCTCCTGAGGAGAGTTTACTTTTCAGATATCCCAGACAAAGATGCATTTATATAATATATATGATTATTTATGTGATATCCCTAAAGCACACAGACACAGCAGCAGGCACACTCAGGCTTGCACCAAACACAGGCACCACCTGCTAGCAGGGACATTCTCACCTTCATCTTCGAACTCAAGCCACATCTGAATATTAAGAAAATGACAATCATGCCTGGATGTGAGGTCAGGAGCTTCTGGGACAGAGGCACCTTCCACCAGACCTTTCTGCCCTTTCTCTGGTCTCACTTTCAGTCATTACTACAACTACGTGCAGGGTGGAACAAGTGCTGATGCTAGACCAAACCTCACATGACTCAAAAAAACCCCACAAAAAACCAACAACAACAAACCCACCAAAAAAACCCACAAAACAAACAAACACAAACTCCCCCCAAACCAACAAACACCAAAACTCTGGAAGACTCCAAACCCAGCAAATTGAAATGCTTTATTATACAAACTATCCAGAGCAAATGATACAGTGTCTGTGCTGGCCCCATGCCACCTTTGTCCTGATTGAAGGGGAACAGAAAATACCCACACAAGCATAAAGGTGAGATGGCAGTCAGGAAAATTAGAAATCTGAAATCAGCAGAAGTGTTCCACTGCAGGGAAAATACCTCAGACCTTGTGAGCACAGTACTGAAGGAGCTGAAAGAGCACCAGTGACACACAGCATGTGGCCATAGCCTCCTCCAAAGTGGTACCAGAGAACTCTCAAAACCAAATTAAACAACATCATTGCACTGTAGCTGCTAAAGAATTTCCTGCCAGCTAATGAAGGCATCACCATTCCAATCCAAGAAGGCTCATGATCCTGAGGAAATTCCAGAGCTAACCTGGGGACACTTCCTTTAGCCCTACATTCCCTGGACCTTGCAGACTACTATTGAAGGCCACCAAAGCCTTTGGTGTTAGAAGAGATGCAGAGACACCCTGTGGTGACAAGAATAATACGACCAGAATTAGTTCAAACAGCTTAAATTTCATTTAAGTCACAGAACTGAATCAGAAAATCTACCTCCTGAGGCCACAGAGAAATTGTCCCCCAGTTGCTGTTCAGGTACTTTCCTGTCTCCAGACCTCCTTTCCTGTCTGGCATCTTTTTCTCTGTCTGTTCGCATTGCCACAAAGATTTTTCCCTCTCATTCTATTTGGTACAATAATAACAGCAGGGTCAGGGCTGGTGCAGTTGGAGGAATGGCGATGGAAATGCCCCACTTTTGGAAAATAACTTCCTGCATCTTCAGCCTGCCCCTCTTGGGCATGGAAAACAGTCTGCTTTGCAAACTGTTGGTTTTTTACCTTATCCATCATTTGTATTTTGTCCAGAAGCAAAATTTGTTCTATGAAGGCAGTTTCAGAGCTACCAATACACTATGGGGGGTGTCTGAGAATGAAAACCACCAATAACCATCATCAGTGGAAATCAATTCTGGCATCTGGAGTCTTGCAGGTGCTAGAGCTTGCTTATAATTAGAAAATTATTAGAAACACTAGAAACTGTTATGTCTTGCTGTTACATGACCTTCACCTGAGGGAAACTTGAGTATTTTCTTGCAGATCTGCAAGTAGGATCCCTGTTCAGAAGAGTCATCATGTAGTCTATAGGTTTATGGACTGCCCATATAATAGAGTAAATCTCAGGGCCAGCCACAGTAACACTGCTGTTGGTTACTTTGGCTCACAAAACAAAACACTATTAGTGCTAAATAAGAAAGGTGAGAGCAGTTAATTGGTTTATAGAAACCAATGGTAATTAAGTTTCACAAGATTTAAGCAGAAAAGAAAAGCAAGGCAAACCAATTATTCAAATGCTGCATTTTCAAATCTTCTGATCTGGCAATGCATTTAAACAAAGCATAGGAGGAATTCCCCTTAAATCATCAGAACTTATCACACTGGAAACTCAGCATAGCCAGACAAATTCATCTTTAGAAGAGAAATTAAATATTATACATATCCAAAGTACATTTTTTCAAAAATTATTATCTAAGAAAATATCTATTCTAAGTATCTTCAATCCTTTGTCACCAAGTGTTACATGTTTATTTTCATTGGCTCATTTTCTTCTTTTGACTTGTTAGACAAGTGGATTTGGTACTGAATGACCCAGCCTTTGCAGTTCACTTGTCAGAACTAAGGCAGATCCCTTCCTGCCTGCTCACTTGCTGCCTTTATTAGCCACAGCTGGTCTGTTCTGCAGAGCTTCACCTCAGCACCACTGCGTGCCTAAAATGGGTCTTGAATTTGCAGATTATTTTGTCCCAAATTAAAACCTCAAGTCTGTAATTGTGGGGTGTGTAATTTCCTTTCACTCACAACTTCTATTCATTCCTTCACGGTGTATTAATGCTTTAGTGATAGTTTCCTTTTACAGGTCAGTGAAGTGTTTGTAATTCCTTTCATAGATTGTCTTTTCTGCCATTTCTGTGAGAGATCCAGGTCCAGATTTCCTGGGCTCTGTTAAAACCCTGGGGTGGCTCATTACCAAGCCTGAGTCGCAAGGTGTGATGCTCTGTGCTCCTTCAAGATGTTTACACTTCCTTGTTAACATTATTAATGGATAATTTTGAAAACTCTGCAGGTGTGATCCTGCCAAGCATTTGCACAGTGAGGCCCAGTCCCTCCTGCCTGTGTGTGTCCCTGTGGTAAAAACTGGGTACAGGGCATTCTGCTTAAAAGCCTCTGCTGGGAGAGCCTGAGGGAAGAAGAGGAGTAAAAGAAGAAAAGTTAAAAATGGTTGTCCATTTTAGTTTTAAGCCTACAAACTTCGTGTGGTTTGCTTTGAAGATTTGTGGAAAGTATCTGTAGCAGGCAGGAGCGAGACAACAGAGAGAGGAGGGGGAACATGACCCTGCAAGTCAAGCAACCAAAAGTTAATGCAATTACCAAATATCAAATGTGGAGCACAGGGACTAATTTGATCAGAGAGGCCAAAGGGATAATTCTTGGAGACAAAGCATTGCAACACGGAAATGCAGGCTAATCAACTGCTTTATCAAAAGAAAAAGGAAACAATTTCCAAGCCTTCACTAAAATCCCCAGTTGGTTCTTCATCTTTTCAGGGGTCTGTTTTTTGCCTAGCAGTGTTTGTTCTGTCTCACATTTATTTCACTGCTTCTGTTCCCTGCACAGAGCTGTTTCCCTGGCTCTTCGCTCGTGTCAAACAAGCCGCGTCTACTCCTGGTTCAGGGGACTCCTCAATCATGAAAGAGAGCCTGCAGAGGGAAATATTCATCATATGTAATGTCCAAGCCTACTTTCCATAATTATCTGGAATTGAGCAAGACTATCCAGAGTCACTTTGTGCCTGCAGGATTTTCCAGAGCAGGTATTTTCTTCACCTGATGGAAGGTGGCTGCTCAGTGATCTCCACTGAACTCCTGCGTGACCCAGACCCTCTCAGGTTTGTAGAGCAGCAGATCCAGACTTCAGCAGCTACACCCCAGCAAAGCAGAGGTTTCCAGACTCAGACTGCAGTTCCCAGCTGAGCAGGTGCTGTAGTCATGACAGATAAAATGAGCTGGCACAAAGGAAAGAAGGAACTCACAGAAGAAAGCGCAGGAGATGGGAAGCATGGTCGGAAAAAGCGAGAGCGGCTGTTCAAGAAGAGATTTTCTCAACTGAGCCTCTTCTCTGGGTCTCCCAAGAATAAAGTGTAAGTACATCCAAGATTATATTTTGCATACATTTTCAAACAAGAAATTTTGTGAGTATTTCCAGAGCGGTTTTGGAAGAGCCACAGTTACCTTGTTACCTCTGTTGGATTAAATGTTTCACAAACGAGGAAACAGAGGCTACTTAAACACCTTGAGCTAAAAGCTATTAAGTCACTGGCAGTATTAAAGATGAAAGGAACTCTCCAAGTCTTGCTTGTCTGTGTTAATCTTATATCCATTTCCCTATGCTTCCAGGAAGAGATTAGCAGGGGCAGCATCTCTGTTTCCCCAGGCACACACCAGCACTGCCACTGGGACAACCCCACTGTTTCCAGCAGCAACTTTGCTGCAGTTTTTGTTGCACCAGACCTGTAACTCCAGGGTGCAGTGGAAAATGTCAGTGCATGGGCAGAAGCAAAAATCACTGTTCAACAAAGTCAATGATACCAAAGTTTCTTAAAATCCATAATCAATGCTTGTGTTCCTGCAATAGTGCCTTTACACTCACTCTTTTCAGTTAAAAGGAGAAAAAGGGAAACAAAACCCCAAATAATCGCTATTCATTTTTTTACCAAAGTAAGCATAGACAAAAATTATTTTCAGCTTATTGCTTTTTGAATGTATTAGTTTTGAGTTATTGTAATCATTCTTGTGGAATTTGAAATTGTCTTCTTAGGTCTTTCTCTCTGATATTATTTGTCCTTAACATGAAGTAAACTTGAGTGTGTGCTAAGATCAGGAGGGATTTCCAAAAAGTGTCTTTTCTCATCCATGAGCTGTTTTCCCTACAGATCTCCTAAAAGGAGTCTGTCTTTGGTAATTATCATGAAATTACTGTCTTAGCAGGAAGTGCACGCAAGTCTCCACAATTACTCAGCTAATTGCATTAGGCTTGATAGCCACAGCAGCTGGTTGCAGGCTCCACAGAAGATTAAAATACACTAGCAAGAAATGAACCTCAGAGCCAGATTTTTTCCCCAGACCGATCTAATTGCAGCACAACTAATACCAAGGGCTTGGGTTTGGGATTTTTCTTGCTGCACTGCTGAGGAACTGGACTACAAACATAGTTAAACACCAAGAAGTGAATTACTGCTGCAAATGTTCTCGTTGTTCATAATTTCACTGAACAGTGCATTCAGGAGGCAGACAGATACAAGTGAAACAGTAAAATCATGTTTTCTGAAGATTGATCCTTGTTTGTAAGTGATAAATATGAATTTTCCCCAGTTTGAGCCAAAAGAAAAAAAAATGGAACACAAATCTAGTAGCCTCC
This sequence comes from Cyanoderma ruficeps, assembly GCA_008694505.1. Lineage (NCBI taxonomy): Eukaryota > Metazoa > Chordata > Aves > Passeriformes > Timaliidae > Cyanoderma > Cyanoderma ruficeps. The sequence goes on along the minus strand of VZDJ01000033.1, from coordinate 1,001,870 downwards.
CATGTTAATGGAAAGAGTCAGCCGTCAGACTGTAGTGGATCTATTTCTACAAACACACTGCATGGCAGTGGTTTTAAATGTATTGGAGCCATCAGGGCTTACAGAACTTTCACAATGGTGTGGCCAAACCAGATCATCTCCACAGTCAGCGCTTGTTCATGAGCTCTGTAAGGGGTTGTGTAGGGAAAACAGCAGGATGTGTAATTTGATCAGGAGAGCTTTCCTTTCAGCTCTGCCATCTCTGGTCAAGGCCAGTGCCATACAGGGCTTTACTGGGCAGCATCAGTAAAGCATGAGTGCCCACAGGGGACAGGAACCTTTGATGTGGAGGAGCACTGGGCCAGACACACAGAGCTCTGTGGAGTTTGCCTTCATGCAAACACACGAGGCTCATGTCACAATCATCCACAGAAGAGTTGCATATTGAAGTTCCTACTCCGTTAGCTGATGCCATTCTTTTATGGTTTTGTTTAAATGATGAAAATACTTTAATAATTCTGTGCTCTAAAACTAATGGCTTGTCACTGCCACTACAGCACCAGAGCCAGGCTCTCCTTTTTGCCGTCCATCCCTGGTTTTTTCAGGTGGCCACACACGGCACCCACTCCTAATGTGCCACGGGTACAGCCTCTGGAGGGATTCACAAATCACTCACTAATTGCTGCCCTCATCCATCCCGGATTGCAGGGGCTGAGCTTGTCACCTCTCTGTGTGCCTGTTGCAGCTGGTCACCTCCCTGAGCCCCTTCCAGCTTGTCACCTGTGTGCCTGTTGCAGCCCGCAGGGCAGGAGCCAGCTGGCCGAGGACAAGCGCAGGTGTCTGCACAGGAAGGGCTCCCGGCGGCCGAAGGAGGAGCCGTGTTCCCTGCGGCAGGCCGGGGGCCGGCAGCGCTCCGGGAAGATGTGTCCGAGCTGTGAGATCCTGCTGTGCCGGCCCTGCGGGACCCTGCACTCGCAGCGCGGCTTCATCGCCCACAGCCTGCTCGACCACTACGACACCGCAGCCCTGCCCTGCTGACCGCTCTGCTGCGGGGAGGGGACATTTGGGGGCCCTCCAGCACCTGAGCGCATCCCAAACCCAAAGCTGGATCCTGGCCCGGCAGCAGCTCTGTGCAGTCCCAGCCACCACAGCCGCTCCTAGTTCAGTCTGTACCCCGCAGATGCATTCATTTAACCAGCATAAACCCGGCAAACAGAGCTGTAACCTAAACATTTCTTAGCGGCTAAAGACAGGGAATTGTTTCAGAAATATTCTCCAGAGCTTTCCTTCCCTCTCAAGGAAATGAAGATTATCCCATTGAGCTGCAAAAGCGAGCGTGACAATTGCATGCAGAGCCATTTGCAATGCCTTTGTTTGCTTCAGTGTTGTTTGTGATCTGGAATATTAAACGTCTTATTTTTAAATTAACTACCTCAGAGATGCAACTTTATGGGGGAAAGGGGCTTCTAAAAGCTGTCCTGGCCACAGGGATTGCAGCTCACATACAGATTCCCTCCTAGACGTTCCAAACTTTCACAGGCTTTCAGCCTCTCACTTGTGATCCTGCACCTTGCTTTAAAAGGAGCAACAACAATCACAACTCACAAAGTATTTAAAGCCTTCTTGGAGTTCTTAAACCCAGACCTGTATTTTTAAGCAGTTCTTCAGACAGTGTAGTACAGCTGCAGACACCAGGCCAAGAGGCAGGGATGGGTAGCATTAAGGTCCAGACATACACAAGATTTCACCACTGTGGAATTCCCAAAGACAGGTGAAGGGTGGAAGGAGCCTCAGGAGCAGATGATCCCAAGTCTAGCAGCATGCACCTTTTCCTCCCATGCCAGTGGGCACAAATCTATGTGCAGGATTAACTCCTTGCTCTTTGACAGGGAACAAGCTAAACAGACTTAGTCTCCCATGGCCATTAATATTAAGAGTTCTGTTATTTAGCCAAGCAGAAGAACACAGGCTGGGATGTTTGGACCTTTGTTCCATTTCTCCTTTTCCTAAATTCAAAACTAACAAGTCCATAGGGAAAAAGACCCTCTGTCCTTCCCACTTCTCTTTTGGAGCTGTTCCATTTTTGTTCAAATGAATATTTGGTAAGGTGACTGGAATCCAGATTTTTTTTTTTCCTATCCCTAGGGAACAGTTGGACTAAGCTACAACATCTATTCTCGTGTTTTGTTTCCACCATCCTAGGAAAAGAGTTTCAACAGGAGGAATTCAGAGCCACATATGCAACACTGCTGTGCTGCAGAGTATCTTNCTTGAACAATAGTGCTCAGCTCCCTTTGTGGAATGTCAGACACCAAATGCTCCTGATGCAAGAGGCACAGAGACCAGCTCAGAAACCAGACTGAGCTGCTGAGAACTCCCAGGGCAGAGCCCATTAGGCATTTCACGTAGGAGAAAGTCTTAGGCAGGATGCACAAACTGAAATGAACTGCTGCCAGGTCCCTCCCTTCTGCCCAGACTCCACTGGTTCTGCACACTGCCAACAAGTGTCCAGACTTCCTGCCCAAATACAGACTTCTAAAGCAAAAAATTACATCTTATGAACACTCTTGTGCTACAAGGGCCTTAATCCTTCCAAACCCACATTTCCATGGTGCTTGATGGTCGCTTCTGTTCATTTTTAAAAGCCAACCAGGGCCTGGCAAACCAGAATTAACCTTGCACATTTCTCTGGGACTGCTATTCCTGAACTGGGACCCTTCCTCTTTCCCAAGAAAGTCTATTTTACCACTAATTTAAGAAATATAAATTCAACCCCATTCCTCTTCATCAAGCAATCCATAGGAGACTTCTCTAGAAAATCACCTGAGGAAGAGCAAGGTGACAGACTGAGAGGATGAAGGACTAGCTCATCACAACAGTATTATTTTAAATCCTACAGTCCCACACAGTGAAATCAGTTCAAACAGGTCAGATTGAGCCTTTATCCAAGCGTTCCAGAGGGGACAGAACAAGGAAAGTTCTCTCAGCACGTGCTTGGTGGGATTTCCTGTGTGGCTTGCTAAAGGGCACAGCAAACTCCTCGTGTGGGTTATTGGGCTGGAAAAGCCCCCACGTAGCAGCAGTGTGCAAACCCACCTCCCTGAGGAGAGCTCATGTCCCCCATGAATGCTGCTGTGCTGTCTGAGGGACAGCTGGCAATACGGGCAGGGTGAATCAATGTTCCTGGCAGGAGCATCTCTCCTCTCCTCCAGAAGGCATGAAAACATGTTTGGGGACAGTACCTACATTTTTTGTTATGCACTGAAGCAGCATCAACAGTGTTGTACTTGATTTCTCTGCATCTGGTAAATTACTGCACCTCTCCTGCACTGACCACCAAAACCTGCTGCAGAGATCTGCTGGGGGATGCTCGTTCCTCCCACAGCCAGGTTAACGTGTGTGGCACTGAGGTCAGGCAACCACACCTGGAGCTTAGCCTGGCTTGTCTCTCCTCAGCCACACCACAGTGAGGCCCTTTTGTCTCCAAAACCCCCAGAGCCCCGTGCAAAGACTGAGGCCCAACAGCACCAGGGCACTGTCCCCTCACACAGCAGCACCTACTGACACCTGTGCCCCAGAACAGCTCTGCCCCCTCAGCTCTCGGACTGCTATGCCCAACAAGTCATTTTTAAAATTATTATATCTTAGCAAAGGATTTCAGGCTTAGATTTTAAAGCTGGCTCAGACACATAATTACACTAATACACTATATTGTGAAAGAGTAATAATAGAAATACTGATTACATATTTAAAAGATTTAGGCTTGAAACCATCCTAACATAATAAAGCTATGATGTAGCCTGACATATCAATTATTAAGAGCCTCTACTATTTAATTATCTGATTTCAATAGCTCTGGGAGATTAAAGAAGAGTATTGGACTCTTTTATACTAAATACAGGAATGGGCTCTGTCCAAGGCATTTGCTGGAATGGGAGTGACTTGATAACCAACAACACCCCACTGCCCAAACAACCAATACAAGCATGAGAGGGAAAGGAAGCAGCTCCACAGCTCAGGGGCAAGTCTAGGGGAGCTCTTTCCCTGGAAATCCAACATGGGACAAGCAGGAGTGTAAAAGCAGCAGTTGTCACCATTTGCCACAAAATAAATGATTCAAGGTAGAAAGCAAACCCATCAAGTAATCACTCGATCAGTAATAAACCAGAACAAATAAAGATCATTTCCACACTGCATATACCCAATTTCAGCTGTGGTTTTTAAAGCAGGCCAGGCAGCTTTCCCCTCTGCCAGATGCAATGAAGGCCTTGAGAAGGAAAAGTCATTTTTCCAGTGGACACATACAAAGAAAGTTAATTAACATGAGACCATGTGAATTGAAGGTTTAACAGAAAATCTTTGAATTGTCTCATAATCTCACCATTTGTTGACTTCTGAATTCAGAAACTGGTCTAAAATAATATGTTCCAAATCAGCCCAAATTAATTTACCAATTTAGTATTAGAGCTGGATATTGGGAGGAAAGTACAGAAATAATCAACGGACTGATGTGCCAAAATCCAGTCTTCTCTTGGATGACAAACAGTGGAGGACACTGTCTCTCCTTTGACTTTTCACAAAGCAGATCATTTATTTATTTGTTTGTTTTCTGACTGAACTTCTGTATGCCACAGGCGGTAGCAAGTATGATGAAAACCAAGGGAAGCGGTGATCTATTTACTGATACAATTCAGCAAACCAAGACTCCTCTCAAAACTTAACATGAAGGTATCACAAAATCAGCTTTGGTGACCTGGCAAATGCTGCCTCCTGCCAGGTTCAGCCCTGAGAGGTCAGCCTGGGAAGCAGTCCTGTGAGAGGGGATCTCTTCTCAGCTATTTGAAGATCAGTTCACCGGAGGGAAATGCTGCATTGTCTTTGCTGCCAAACACAAAAACAGACCATTTAACCTGGCTCTAACTTTCTTAGCCCATTCTTGTTAATTAATTACCAAGAGTAAACATAGAGAAGGTAAAGACAACCAAATACAACACAGTCATTGAAGGGCTATTAACAAACACAAACACTGAGCAGAAGCGGCATTTCCTAATCCCCTCTAAATATTCCTCAAGGAACAGAGGCAATGGGATTTTCTCACCATCTCAAGTACTTTTATAACCTGCATTAAAGTCGCATCCAAAATCCCCTCAAGCACCACAAAACCTCTTTACTCAGTGCAGTACCCCCGGCAGTGCTGGAGGCGGGGAAGGTGCTCCTGTACCTGGAGGTCACAGCTCTCACCTGCAGCCGTGCAGGGGGAGCCTTGAGCCACCTGTTCTGAGTGCCACAGGAAGCCTGGGACATGGAACCCAGCTGCCCTCCGAGCTGGGGGAATAAAGGAAACCAAGATGCCACTGAGCTCCCTCCTGTCAGACCCCACAACACCACTCCCAGGCAGCCGAGGTGCACTCGCCAACTTCACCCCAAAGTTCTGGAAAAGCTGATGTCTCCCTCAATAAGACCAGAGATGTCCAAGTGCTCTGTCTCACAGAAAAATAGAACATGTCCAGGAATGGTTCCTTATGCAAATTCCCATGCTGTGAATTACCTGAGGATGAGATTACTTTTTTCAGAGTTGGCACCTGCAACACCGTTTTTTTTTATTTTTCCTGCCATCTGCTATAGAAATAATAAAAAGAAGACATGGCACACTTTAAATGTTACTATATTGTATATAAAAAACCAACCCTAAACCCAACAAAACCAACCCACATACCATTTGTTGCTTTTAGAATATTCTGGAGGCACAAGCCTTTTCAGGCAGAGGAGTCCATAGGGTGAAGAGAAGAGAACCAATGCCCTACACAGAATACCACCCTGACTCCAGCAAAGTTCTTAACCTCTAAAATAAACAAGGAAACCCCAAACCAACAAAAATAAAACACTCTGAACAAAGTAAATCCAACTTTAATTAAATTCCTACATTATCCAACATTTCTATGCAGAACAAATGTTTAGTCAAAAAGTAAATATATATGTTTAATTCTCTTTCCAATGTCCACTAGAATCAAGAGCTACCAGTGTTCCTCGGAGAACAAGCAGTAGTTAAACCTCTCTGGCTGATGTTCAGGAACAGTTTGTTACATCTTTTAACCAGCAGTTCCCTATTGCACACGACAGATTTGCTCTCCATTTAAGCACCTAAAAGCCTGGTACCTCACTAAATAAATTAAAACAAATCCAGTTTCTTCAGCAACCATCTTCAACATATATATCTTGGTAAAGCAACATTACTGCAAGCTTTTAATAAATATAGAGTGAAGATCAGTGACTGCATTGGTGTTCTGTGGAATGATCTTTTCCCACAAACTCTTGCTTCTCCAACCAGGTGTGGTTTTTGGTATGTATGCTCTAAAAATCACTTTGTGTAGTATATTTAATGAAAACATCCCTTACATAGGTCAGTACATTTTGCAGGGAAGGACTGATCTGAGAGAGGAATTTCAGTGTAAGGCTGGAAAGAGCTTCTCGCTGGAATCAAACCAAATTGTGCCTCTCTGGGAGCTGAAGGCAAAGCCCCAGAGGCTGAGTGGGAGACTGTAACCAACAAGGGATTCTCAGGCACGTTTAGAATTGGCCCAACCTTCCTCATTTTGAAGGGCTCCTTTTGTGTGTTAAGTCAGAGGAACAAAATTGTGCAACCCTGAACATCTGGATGCTGCATCACATCTGTCAGAGGTCTCTCCTCACCCTCCTCCTCCTCAATTCTACTTCTTCCTTCGGCAGCAGCACAGACATGAAGCAGCTCCCTGCAGTGCAGTGATACCATGGCTGCTATTTACAGTAGAATTAATGCATCTGTGCCAGTAGGGCAGAGGTCATTTGAAAAATATACACAACACGCTCATTTTTTTAGCCAGATTAGGATATATAAAAAAAAAAAATTACTCTTCAAGTCCTAACTTTGAACAATGAACAGTTCTGTCAGAGGTCTTCAAACCTCCCGAGGATATGTTAGAGCACATTACCCTAACGTATAAAAACAAATATTTACACCTCCATAAAGTACCAAAGAATTTTTAAAAATGCCTAGTAGCTCTCAGCGTGCAAAGTCAGCAGGAATTGATTATCCAGGATGTTCACTAACTGTAGAGACAGTCTTGGAATCAAGCATTCAGAAGCAGAGTGCAAAAGACTCAGGAATTCCTTCAGCCAAGTTGTTTTCGCTGTCGTTTCCTTTCTTGTTTTGGATCAGTTCACAGAATCACAGAATGTGCTGAGCTGGAAGGGACCCATGAGGACCAGAGTCCAACTGCTGGCCCTGTGTGGGGCTCCCCAAGAACCACCCTGTGCCTGAGAGCGTTGTCCCAGTGTCTCCTGAAGTTTTGTTGGTCCATACGACAGAAACCCTGTACAAACACTTATCAAGGTAACCTTCAGCTTAGTGCAAATGCCAGAATCTCCTAGGACCTGTAATCTTTTCTGACAGTGTGAGCCATCCAGTTCACTTTAGTAGTCCAACTTTCCCGCAGAGCTTCATCAAACTTTTGCTTGAACTGTTTTAGTGCTTCTTCCTCACTCTTCCCTAAGGCGAGGGAGTCCTAAGGCGACAGGGAAACAAGGACTGTTAGGAATTTTAAAGAGCACAGTTAAAACTTCTTTCACCTTTTATCACAAGCCACAGTGTGCTTTTGTTCTCCTTTAACACTTTTTCACCTACTACTCATTTAGCAATATATCAGTTGGTTTAAATAATACATCTTCCTGGGTTTAAAGATAAAACTGAAAGAGAATGTAGCAAATCCTTTTCACCTTCCCAGGCCTATGCTTGTGCATGAGCCAGGATGTAAAATACCCTTGAGATTACTCCATTTAAGATGCATGGATCCTGAACTCATCTTTTGAGCACCAGGCCTGACTACAGACCTTGCTCTACAGAGCTGGAAAAGAAAACTTCAAGGACTGTGTGGAAATCTTGACAGAAATGGAAAACAACAGAAATGTATCAATCTTGGAATCAAAAAATCCCATCCTGGAAAAATGCTGAGTCCTGCTGAGCTGTAGCTCTTCTTTACCTTGAGATACTGGATGTCCTTGACAGAGGTGAGCTCTGGCAGCCCCGCAGTCAGCATCAGTGCAAAGAGGGTAATAAATAGGTTGCCGTGCTTGCGCAGGATCAGGTAGGCTTCCTCACAGTACTGCCGGAACCTGTGCGGCACACAGCGAGCACAAAGGGACAGTCACACACAGGGAAATGTCTGCACCCAGGAGCTGGGACCTGCTCTGACAAACACACACCGTGGAACACGGCACAGAGAGGTGGGAGATGCCTGCAGAACCCCCAGTGCATTCTCACAGACACGTCCAATGTCTCCCCAGCGAGCCCTCGGTACAAAACACCACCAGCTGCTCTTCAGAAAGAACAGAAGTGCCAGAGGTCATGGTCCCACCTCTCTGAGAATTTATTAGGTGAAATGCCCTGATGATCCTATAGGGTGGGCTACAGTGGAAAAGCCAAAGCTCTATTGCAGTCTCTCTAATTGCTGTCATTTTTAATTCCTTCCGTGGTCAAAACTGAACCAGCTGCCAGGGCTGGTGGATCAATGGCACATGGCTCCTCATGGCCAAGCATCCAAGCAAGGGGCAGCACAACAAACATGCCCTGATGGACAAGGAGGGGAGAAGCGAGCCTGTTCCTAAGGGCTGTGCCGCATCTTGCTTGAACAGCAGAGCCTACAGCTGCTGAAGCCAGAGCTGAGCCCAGCAGAACCTGCCACCTCCTGTTTGGGAGATAAAAAGCAACTGCAGAGCTGCAGCTTCTGGTTCTGAAGTAATCTGTGACATTCCAGCTCGGGCAGAGCAGCAGACAGTCATGTAAATGCATGTTGGCAGACTTCCACACAGGTGCAAATGAGCAAACCAATCCCAGGTAGGTTCTGGTATGCTGGAAATTATCATCTCAATTATAAATGGATCAAAATAACACTCACCGGCCAAATTTTTCAGTGTTCCCTGTTTTCCCTTGTTGAATAACATGAATGAAATCATAGGTGAGTATGAAAGGTACCCGTTCCCTTTTAATTCCAAACTTGGACTTAAAGTTTCCAAGAATATGCCCAAAATCTATGTGAAAGAGCTAAAAAAAAAAACCAAAACAAAAAACAAGTGAAAAATAATTTCTTCAGCAAAATGTGTCACTTTTCTAATACCTCTACAGGATGCTGCTACCAAGAACAGTTAACTCCTAAAGTGACTCTCCAAAACCTGTGGTTTCAACCCTTTGGGAGTATTTGGTTCTAAACCTCTTCAAGATTTAAAGTCAGTAATAACATCACTTATGAGTGACCACTGCAGCAAAAGATTTGCTCAGGTTTAAGTTGTTGTTGCCATGAAACATCTTGGTGGCAGTATCAGACATAAAATGAGCCCAAGGATGAGCCCACGAGGCTCAACATCATCACATCCAAGGCCTTCCCACACAAGGACAGAGGCAAACGTAGCAAAGCCAAGTTGATCTGAAGGACCCTGTGGCAGTTCCCCATATTAGTATTGAGGATAAGGGCACTGCAGCTTTCTTCCAGGAGGTACAAGCTTAAAAGAATACTGCAAATGTCTATAAAACTCTCAATTTTATAACCCTTGCTGATTTTCTAGGCAGAAGAATATCAATTAAATCAGACAACTTACATTACAGAGTAACAATTAAGAAAACACATGTTAAGGAGCTCCCCCAGATTCTGAGTGCACAGCATTGTGCTGGTGCTGGTTTCCACACCGAGCATTTCTGCAGGGCTGAGCTGCACAGACTCACCACAGGGAAACCACACTGCTCCAAAATGCAACTCATGGATTTTTAAGGGTGGTCTTCTACAAGATACCCTAAGACCATTTTTATTCAATGAATCTGAACCATTAAAAGGCCTCTTGGATGTTCTGTAAAAGCTCTACAGAACAGCCTCTCTCCATACAGAATTGCTGATGGACCAGGCTTTGCTCTGCCCTTGCCCCTGTATTACATTTCCTTTCCTTGAAGCTCTCTCCAACCCTCAGTGAGCCACAGACATCAGTTCTAACCATGTGTGGCTTTCCTTTCACCAAGGCACTAAAGAAATTACAAGTTCTCCAGAGAACTCTTGCACACCAAAGACACCAAAGGCATTCTGCTGACAGAAGGGGTTTTTACCTGCCCGTTTTTCCTGACCATGATATTGTCACTGTGCCTGTCACCGATTCCCAGCACATACGTAGCTACACAGTAGCCAGCACAAGACAGAGTAAATTCTTCAATGGCTCGATCCAAGTCCTCTCTGTAACCACAGAGAAAGTTGTTTTAGTGCACACTGCTGGAATTCATGTCATGCCTTGGCCTCAGAAAGGATTTTTGCTTGTTTAAACCAGAAGTTCATTAGGATGCTGTAAAACCAGAATTATTTGAGAAAAAAGTACTATAAAGGTAGCTATGGAGAACAAGCAACGTGGAAGGCAACATCAAAGCTTGAGACCCACGTAGTTTTCTTGGGTTTGTTTGTGCTGCTGAATTTAATATAACTTACTCAACAGCACACAGCCAAAATGCTGCAAACACCACGCCCAAGGGTACCGTGAACCAGGTACCAGGCCCATGAATCTCAGGCAGAATTTGACACACTAGAAAGAAACCACACCTTCCTCAACACTGGAAGTAGAACTTCAGAGGAATTTTGTAGCTTATACTATAGCTGAGAGAGTAACTGTAGAAATTACCCTAAATTGTATTCCTTCAGCCAGTTCAAGAGCGCGTCCTTGTTGAAGGCAGCAGCTGCAGCCACGTTGCTGCTGTTTAACTGAATGTCAGCAATGGTTTCTGAACTGGAAACAGCCTCAATGAGGCCAGAGTGATCTCCAGTTGCTAAACAGCCATAGGGCAATATCCTGCAAGGAAACACAGAATCATGTCAGAACCTCAAACAGCAAGATGTTTCTTCAGTGTACTCAGTGTTTGGAGATGGCTGAATGCTCATGTGAACAGTAAACTCTCAAAGGGTAATATACAGGAATTGCTTGTAAAGGTAAAAGACCAGCAATACATTTAAAACGTTCATTTTTCCTATTATGTACATAGATGCAAAAAAGAGACATTTAAAAAGCCTAATTTTTCCTTTTTACTGGAATCCAGATTTCTTGTAACTTCCCCAGGCGAGCCACAGAGGGAGCCCTGTGCCTGCATTTGTGAGTTCCTGCCCAGACAGACCCTGACCTGCTCCAGTTCGTTCAGTCCCCATAAATTATTGCTGGAAATGCAAAAGAGGATCTTATCCTTTCCCACCTTCTTCCAACTTCAAAGGAAAATGCAAGAAATCCTTCTAAATATTAACATAAAGAATGTTTTTCAGCTCTTACTAAACTGAAGCATAGAAACCCAGTGGAAAACAAGAATCCATCTCTTAACTGGCTGGGTATCTCAGAGCACACCTGTGCATTCGCACACTGTGACCAGTGAAAATACCTCTTACCATGTCACTGCATTACAGTGAGACACACTTAAAGATGGAAATCAAGGAGAAATGTGTATAAATAGGTAAGTGTGGTTTTTTCCAATACATTTCCTCTCTCCAGATGCTTAAAAAGCTAAAGAGAATGGCAACACTCCGTGAGATGGGAGCTCAGCATGTGCAATGGAAACTTACAGCAAACTTTTCAAAGGCAATGCATCACAGACTGAGGTGCCTGCTCCTGTGCCAGGCAGCTCAGGCCAAGAATATTATCTCAGTTGTGGTCATGGTCCATGGGTAAGAGGATGAATACCAAAAAAAATCTACACTGCAGCACACAAGGTTTAGACCAGCACTCACTGACTTACAGAGCTGTATAAAACAACTGCAGGATATATTAAAATNAGATAGATAAATAGATAGATAGATATAAAGAAAAATACTGCTGGTGAAGCTGTCATTAATATTTATATTTAAATATAAATTTTAATATATTTAAATATATCTATATAAACTATATATATTTTTATATGTATATATAAACTTTAATACAAGATATTAATTTTAATATAAAATACTAAGTTTAATAGAAGATATTAAGTTTGATTGCTACAAAGCATAACCACATCTCTTAACTGACACAGTGTATTATCCCAAGCCATGGAAGAAAAATAAATAAAATTCCTTACAAAATTAAACATAACTTTTTTGCCTTACAGCTATCAGGGAACTGAGCAGTTTCTCCACCAAAGGGATAACACAACTGAAGTGGTGCTAGTAGTGATGCCTTGGAGTAGCTCCCTAGAACATAGGCTGGACAAGATTAAGAGAATAAAGTGGAGATTTATTGAAGGCCTTCAATAGATACACCTAGGGCAGTTAGAAGCCTCCCCAAGGTGGACCGATGGTCAGTTTCTCAGACATTTACAAGTTTGGTCCATTTACATATCAGGGGTTAATGCTCCAATTACAGCTTCAGGTAATGAAGTAATTTACCCCCAGTTTGTTCCCCCTCAATTCACTTTTGTTGATACTTTTCAGGGCCTGAGGCAGTGAGGTGTCCTTGAGCTTCATTCCCAGAGGAATTGTTTTGTCTGACCAAAATGTGAAGCCAGAAGCTCACACTCTGTATGGAGTTTAGAGTTATACACTAATGCAGTACAGGATTTGAAAAATATTAAAGCTAAAATCCTAAGACAGCAGAAGCAGTAAAGATATAGGCTGGGATTCTTCCCTACTGGCAACAAAGTGCACTGAAAACCAGATTCAAGAGGGTATTTCAAAAGCACTCAACTTCAAAACAACAGCAGCAGAAGTGCAGACTTGGAACGTTGTTCCCGTTCCTGTGTTGAGCCCTCCCCAGCCCCAGCCCTCTCCCCAGAGCAGGGTTCTCCAGGGGCAGGAGGGTGGCTGGGACTGCCCCTGGGCACGGGGAAGCTCTGCCCATCCTTATCACCACCCCACAAATGGGAGCCAAAGCTGGCCAGGTTAAAGTGCACGCTGGCCTCCTTCCATGGCACCGCAACCCACCCTGCTCGTGGCCAAACCGGGCACACGGCCAACAACTTCCCCTTCAAAAGCAAGCAATGATGAAAGCTGCAGCCCCTGGAGGGCTGTGTGCTTACAACTGCAGGAAAAAACATCCTTGTCAGAGAGACAGTTTGACAGGAGTCAAGTTAGGGACAAATCCTCTGGGGCCTTTCCATCTCATCCTGGTCTTTTTGACTTCAGCATCTGTCAGCAGGATATGCTCCCAGCTTTTTGAAGCCAGCAAAAGCCATGGACAGATCAATACTGAAATCCTGGGTAGGACAGAAAATTCGCTTCACTCATTTAAAACTGTTCTTTATTTCAAGTGTTTAATTCACCAAAGCAGTGGCCTTCCAAACACACACAAAATACTGGTGATTTATCAACACGTTCTCTGTAACTTCAGGTCCAATACTTTAAAAATGATGATGTTTAAGAGTTGTAACAAATACATTTTTCAGTATGAGTGTGAACTCTCATTTCATTCATACACAGCCATTAACCTCAGATCTCACACATGTAAGGGAGAGGAAAATGAAAACTTACTATAGACAGGCACTGAAACAAAAAAGTGTTTTGGAGAATATCCTGGATCTGGTCAAAAAGTAACCAAGTATCAAATACTTTTATGACAATTTACCACAGCAGAAGTGACTTGGCATAGATCAAACTCCTCAAATTCATCATCTTCTGTTGCTGTTACTTTACTCATTTCTCCATTAACACAACTTTGATGCTGTAACAGAGGTAAAGCTGCCCAAACACTTTCTGACACAAGGATTTTCCTGAGGGGTGCAGCACCCCACAGCATCCTTGGGAAGACAGATGTTGTGCTCCTCTGCTGCGACATATATAGGCTTCTATTTCCTGCTCAGTGTTCAGGTCTTAGAAATTAAGGTGTGGGGATTAACTAAAACATGTACTTTTTGCTTTGTTTATTTCTCTTTGCTACTTGGATGATGTTTGAGGTGAACTGACCCAAGACAGACTCCTCTAAGTGTCAGGGTTTGTCTGGGTGCTGGTCCTGTTCTGGGAAGCAGAGCCATCCTACACCCCAGGCTTTCCTCAGCTGTGCACACACAGGGAGAGCCCAGGAGGAAGGACCTACAGGAGCACATGGTGCCATCCTCCTGCACACAAGCGTCCCCTCTGATACACACCCTGCCCTGTTTGTCACCCACGAGACAAATTAGTTGGCAATTAAACAGACATTTCTCCTTCAGCTCTCAAAATCAATATATATTTGGCGTTTCTCTCTAGAGCTGAGAAATCCCACCAGGAATATCGTGCTTGCTTTAGACACAGACTGAGCTAAGGTTTCATTTTCAATCACTGCTGAAGAACTGAGTGTGGACTGCAGTGCAATTAGAAGGGAACTGATCCTGTCCCCAGCTCAGTGGTGCACTGGCTGCTGTTTGATCCGTGTCTCAGGGAAGCTGGACAATCTGCTTGTGGCAAAACACAACGGATGGGGAGAGGCAGCAGCAAGAGCTGCTCTGACATTGCTGCCATGAGTGCTTTTACTTGGATGGAGCTACCAGACTCTCTGCAGTGGAAAAGAAGTTGAAAAGTGCAAAATCCATTGTGTATCCACAAATGGAAATAACTTCAGGACATGGCAAAGAACTCACTCCACCACTGCTGGCTCAGAGATTCTGGAGTTGTCTCTCCTTGAGAGAGATACAGGCTATGAACACATAGATGCCAAGCCTCACCCTCCTGGCTGTGCCCTCCTGCTCTGGGTGCTCTGGGTGCTGTTTTGTCCAATTCTGTTCCCAAGGAAGGTTATTTCAGAGCCTTCTCTTGGCAAATGACTGATTAATCTCTTTGACAGACACTGAACTGTAACCCTGCCTCAATCCCAGGATTTTATTTCATAATGGTAACTATGACAGGATGAATGGAAGGAAGATGCTCCCAGTTAAGCAAACAAATCGAAGAGGCCAAATATAGAACTTCAATTCTAACTAGGAACTTCCCCTTTCTACTTCTTTTTCCTCACAGAGTTTTAAGAAAAATCTTGGACATCAGAGCTACTTTTCGGTTTTCCTTTGTTGCATTTAAAAAAATGCCTTAGTCAGGAAAAGCATATTTGATGACTCTAATCACTATTCCTGTTTGCTAGGCACGGTGTGTGGCCCATGCTGGAACCACAAACAGCTTCTGGGAAGGCAGCTACTGAGGAATGCCTCATCTGGGATTCCACGGCTGCCAGAGGCTGTCCTTGCCCCCAAATGCTGGATCAGCCTCGTCACAGTCAATTTATAATGACATAAATGACCTAAGGTTTCCTCATGTCAGTGTTCAACATCACACACACTCAATAATCTCATCACAAATGTACCTTTCCACAAACAATCTGTAATTCATATTCCCACCTTTCCTTAAGCATTCTAAGTAAGAAGCTGGTAATTTTACTTTCCTGTGCTGATGTTATGTGCCTTATGTAGTTCCCATTACTATACCTGAACCATAAAAAGTTTGAAAAGAGCTCCAAATATCTAAATGAAGTATTTCAGGCAATATTTAAATAGAAGAACTTCTAGACTTGTAAACAACATCTAAACACAGAGGATTACAGCTCTTGCACAGGCATGCAAAATTTAATTTATGGCTAAAAATGGTTTCTAATAATGTGACGCCCAGTACCTTCTTTACAACTATTTTCCTAAAGTGCAACTAGAAGTTGTGAATTATATTACCTAAAACTGGTTCATAAATTTGGGTGGAAAAGTTTCCCATGTACTAGATGGTTGTGTGATAACACTGAGCAATGACTGATACTGTTGCTCAGGAATATTCCAGTATTTGTTCAAAGAAATCATATTTATCTTATCAAGCACATAAAAGTAAGAAAGACGCTTTGGAAGAGACTTTGGAAGATACAGAGATATTTCTGGTCAGAAAAATGCATTCTGGCATCCAAACAGTGTTTTAGCAATAAGAGAAAGTGACTTCAGAGCTGCAGATGTTCCCAGTGGCTGTAAGTGCTGGTGTGAGCAGCAATGAGAGCTCTGCTCACAGCAGGAAGGAGAGGAGGTAACGCTTCCCACAGCCTGCTCACCTTGGCCATGACAGCTGAAACCTCTGGGCACCCTGACAGATGTGTGAAAAGAGGACAGTGGGGAGGGTGCTAAAAACAGGAAAGCTTTATTTCTAAAAGCAGAGCCTCCATCCAAACAATCCAGCCCTCGGGAGATCCTTACCGGAGATCCAGGCCAGCCTCTTTCCACAGAATGTCCATCAAGCGCAGAATCTGGAGTGTCAACATGTCCTGCCGGAGATCTGCAACAAAAAGTGACACCATTGCTTCAATTCCTCACCACCTCAAGTTCCCAAGGCCTTCAGAAAAAGGGATCTAAAAATATTCACCCAGCCTAAGGGTTAAAGGGGCATTGATCATAATTACAGAATCCTGACTGGCAGTGTCTGTGCTTTGACATCAGTAAACAAATTAAGCATCTTCTTACTGAGTTTCAGAGTAATCCAGGTCTACATTATGGCAATACAGGATCACACAGCTCAAGTGCAAACATGCCAATGAAGAAGTAAAAGGAAAAATTGAAAGTTTCTAGCATTGCTTACCATCACCATTTTTAAAGATGATCCCTACAAGATCTCCTCCAAACATTTTGTTGTTGTACACTATCCAGAGAGGCTTCATTTTAGAATCCATATATCTACACTTCTCAACACTAGAAGAAAACGTGACAGAAGTTTTTGTCAAAATAGGAACAATTCACCTGAAAAGAGCTAAACATTCAGATGTTCAGAACATGAGAGAACATGTAGACTTCCAGTTTGGAAGTACTTAAATGCTCTCTCAGCTTTCATTCTGCTGCTATGCCACGAGCACTCACCAAGCCATGAACACATTTGTTACATGTGCTTGCACTTGATACTGACTGGTGAATGTATCTCTACTGCTTAAATCAGGCACTCTCATTTTTAGGGAAAATTGTTTCTTTTATTACTTTCCTCATCAATTTTTAGACTTTATATTTAAGTGCTGTAAAAAGTTTTAGTGGCCTTTGTGCTTATTGTTAAAAACAGAACCTAGAAATGCAGTCAAATTCACTTTTAGGCTTACATTTAAATACATTTAGCCATGATAATGCATTGAGTAAGACAGTATTAAGTTTCATGGTGGATCACAAAGATCTTCTAATTTCACTGGTATCTTAAGTTCAGAAGATGCCCAGCAGAGCTTCTGTCACCATAGGAGAAGTTGCCTGTGGCAGCACATGCTGAACAATGCAGCCAGAGAAGTTCAGACAGGAATGTGTTCCTGCTCTACTGTTTCCATGCAAAGCTACAGTGAAATTGTGCACATTCTTTACTTACTGCAGTTCTGAGAGTATAACAGAAGGATTCAGAGGAGACTGGAGGTCAGAAAGCGCTTCTCTGTAAGCATTTTGTTTCAAACACGTATGCATTGCATCTTTGCCTTTTGCTTTGCTTTGCTTCATGGCATTCAGCTTAATTAGACTATTTAAAGTCTTCATTTTATTGAGGGCTTCCACCTGAAAGAGATTTTTTTATCATTAAGATTTATTGCTCTGATTTGAGATGTAACAACGTGAAATCTCATTTCACAACAAAATTGAGTATTAAATAATTCTACAACTTTTTAAAACTGGAAATAATGGACAGAAATTACGTTGCTCATGTTTCAGAAATATCATTTTCATAATTAACAGAGACATGGATGAGATGAAAGCTCCTAAGCTTTGAGTCACTTTTAAAAGCATGACTTAACATTTCCAAAAAAATGAACGAGGCATTTTAATGTATGACACATTAACACAAATTCCATCTTCAAAGTACAATTTTTAGTTCCCTATTTCAACAAAGCACATAACATAGGTGCCCCTAGGCATACTGAAATAACAGAAATACTGATGATTTCATACTCCAACAAACTGAGACATTACTCAAGATGAGCTGTGAATGCAGATACTTCATTGTTCCCATTAAGCTGCATCCAACAAGCCACGTGACCACTTGCAGACAATTTTCACAGAGCAAAGTCTTAAATGTGTGTCATTAAAATCCTGCTGAAGTCAGGCAGGACACAAAATCTTTAACTGGCTAAAGTGTTTGAAATCACAGCATCTTCACTAAGCACATTTTCTACCTTAGAAATGTGTAAAAAGTCAAGGCAATTATTTGCAATAACAGAGGTGGGTTTAACTCCTTTTTCCCCTTCCGTTTTGCAAAGTTTTTTACTGTTCCAAAATCTCTAAGGAAACTGGTGATGTAAATGTGTAACACTGACAGAGCAACCTGGACAGCACATACAGCGAGTACAACTTCTACATCTAAGCAACTTTTTGACCAAATAGTTCTTCCAACAATCAGCTGTGTTTGCAGCAGGAAGGTGCTGAGCAATACACAGATTCTCTAGCAAACAACAGCAATGTAACAATTATGAAAGCTCTTTTCTATACAAGGAAGCTTCAGCCTGACTTACAAGGTGCTGAGTCAAAACTCACCCCTCCCACAGGCTGAACCCTGCCAGGCAGGATGCTGTGGAAATTGTATGGAGTTTGATTATAAAACTGGGCAGTGGAGAGCTGCCAGGTCAGCCATCTGTCAAAACCAAAAGCGCTCTGCTTTTCCACTATTCTAGGAGCTGTACAAACATCAGTGACAAGGGAACAAAATGGAACCTGTGTTGTACAAACAGGAACTTTTTGAAGTATTTCTACTTTGAATTTCTTCCGTGTTTGCACAGTTGGGAATTTTTTTGCCCCTTCTTTGATTGTACTGACATTTGCTTCCTGTAAAGTGCACAAAAACTTTACTGACCTTACATCTATTGCTTAAAGCATTTCACCACCTACTCTTTTCATGATTTTGACAATGCTAACGAGCACACATGGAAGAGATGGTCTTTTCCACGTCCTGTGAGCTGCGGCAATAAAGAGCACAACAGAACATCCCTGCTCCATGTGCTCCCAAAGCAGTTTCAATGCAGACACCATCAGTTACTCATCCATTGAGTCAATCTCTGAGGTCTGATACAGTAAATACTTCAACTCCAAAGAGAGACCATTTTTCAAATATTTTTAAGATCACAATCTAAATTAACTCACTAAAATGCATTAGAGACTTCAAACGGGATTTGTGAGTGTCTCTTAATGATCTGCTGATACAATTATTAGTGCTTTTAAAAGCAAACATCTTGTGCCTATTAGGGTATTTAAAAGCAAATATATCTTCCCTTTGTTCTCTCTTTTGTGTGTGTGTGTATGTGTGTGTGTAAATGACAGACCTATATTAACACTAAAATGAGTATTTGGGTGATTTGCAACACCTTTTAACAAAAGCCAAAGCTGCAGGAAGTAGTCCTGGAGTAGTCTAGGTAAAATTTAGAACAAGCTACCCTTACAGGGAGAAAAACTTGAAATGCACAGAGGCCCTTCTCAAGTTAATCCAGAGAGTCTCTGTTGTGTCCAGAACACACAGACAGTGCTGAAGATGTCTCACGGGTCTTAGAGCACTGTAAAAGCAGCTCCCTGAGGCCCCACAGCCCTGGCTACCCTCTGTGCCATGGGGGCTGCTCCATCACCCAGCGTTTTTAACTCCCATGTGTCACTCATGCCTCCTTCTCCTCCGCACTGTCCAGCTTGGTCAAGGCAGCCAATACCCCCTTCCCAGGAGCACTGGAATAAGGATGGGAGTTCCAGGCTTGGATAGGTCAGGATGACAGCAAAGGGAAGTCCCTACCTGTTTAGCCAGCACCTTCATATGAGCCACGCTCCCCCTGCAGTAAGCCTCCAGTATCAAACCAAACTGCACCGACACGGCGGGGATGTGAACCTCCGACCTGCAAGGGGAAAAGCTGCTCATCAGACCACAGCATGGATACAACTGCATCACTCCAGTCCTTCAAAAACCCCAGAACAAACATCAAAACACCTCACGGTCCCATCAAACACTAAGACAGCTCATGGTCACATAGCTGAAACAAAAAGCCAGATTTCTCAGGAAATTCCAGAAGCCCTCCGTGCTGGAGACGATGAGGACAGGCCAGTTTGGATGCAGGACCCTTGTTTCAAGGCCCAGGACTGCTCTGGGGGCAGCAATGTTTGTGCCAAGAGTGACTGAATACCTCCTGCTTTAGAACCCCCTTTTATTCAGAGCAGCCCTGAGAAGTCACTGAAGGGCTGACTTTAAACCACGTTCTCCAGCCTTTGTAAGGGAAAAGCCCAATTTGCCTGAAGGAGAACACTTTGAAACAAACCACTGAACTTTGTGTCAGAGCTAACTATCCTCCAAAACATTTTCATGTAACCCTTGCTCTTTTTAGCTAGAAATATTAATTGTGTTCTAAAGACAGAATCAACCTATCCAACCTATTTCAGTGCATTCTGCAAGGCTTCTACCATTCATGAAACTGTTCATCAAAAGCAGCAAGAACACACAGAACAGCTTTTATTTTCTGTTAGACTTGCAACAATAATAATTTTTCCCAACTGTGAGGTACAAATACTGTGCTTTTACTGCACCCACAGCCAAAACACACACTAGGGGTATTTACAAACCTAACTCATCAGGTAGTCAGAGCTGAACACAGTTTGGAATACTTTCATCCAAGGGTTGATTACAGACCACTCCAACTTATTTTGAATGAGAGGTCTGATCTATAGATACCAAAGACAAAGAAACAAGGAAGGGTTGTGGGGCACTATGATAACGGCTCATTTAGAAAAATCCTCAAGAAATCATATTTGAAAGTCTTAGGCTCAAGTTTCAGACAGATGAAAGGAAAATCTCCTACCTCAGGTGCCAGAACAACATCTGTCCTATTCTCCTATTGCCAAGTGCTCTTTCCAGGAGAAACCTGGAGAGGGCACAGTCCAGAAAAGGCTCATACTTCAGGACTTGCACAAGTTGGAGAAGATACTGAGAGAGCTCTTCATCACTAGAATGAGGTACATAAAAGCAATTGGTAAGAGAGTAGCTAGATCAGTGATATTCCAGAAATTCAGATGCTATGACAAACCCAACAGTAACAGGATTTGATTCAATACCAAGAGTGTCTCCCAATTTTTCCATCACACAGAGAAGGACAACACACAACTTAGTGCAACTTCCAGATGGAAATGATTCCAGATGCAATCTTAGGATAGCCCAGCAGCTAAATTCCTTGTTTGAATTTGAAAGAAGTCAAAATATTTTTATTTTTTTTTACCCCAAGAGTCTATCCTTGACCATTAAAAATGAATCACTAAACTATTCACCACAGAGAATTCAGAATTCAAGGACAGGAAATGTGCAGTAATGATAATGCCACACAAGTCCTGCCCTAGGTTACAGTGCAGAGCAAACAAAATGCAACTAGGGAAGAACTGCAGAGAATGAAGGCTCCCATGAATCCAAACCAAATCAGGAATTCTCTCATTATTTACTACATGCTGCAGTTCATGCTCCCATTAAATGGCACAGCCAGAGTGGAGGTGGCTGGGTGCCAGGTGTTACAGTATTTGACTCCAGGAATATTTCTCCCTTTGTTATTTAAACATTTCTCTCAGAGTTTCTCACTCTCAAGGGATGAACACCCAGTCCTCTCTGGGACAAAGGTGCATTGGTGTTCTCCTTGCAACATGGAGAATAATCATCATTTCCTACAAGGTGTCAGAAAAAGGTGGTTTTATTTAGCTGCCAGTGAGCCTATCCAGAGATCAGACTGCTTTATTTGGCCACCTATTCATGGCAGGCAGTGTGTTCAGTTCTTTCCTCTTGGGGTTGTTTTATCCTGTGAGCAAACAGAATGAAAGGCACCCCAGAAACCCCCACCTACCTCATCTGCCTCAGACACCCCACTGCATATTCCCTGACGTACTGGTCGGGGTAATTGAAATCCAGCAGCTCCAAAGCCTCCCTGGGCAGCAGCTTGGGCCAGATCTGCAGGAGGGCCTGAAGCTGTTCCAAAAAAAAGGTGACAGGTAAGGACACAGGTGGATCTCACTGCTCACAAAGGCACTCAATGAACAGAAGACAGTGAGCAGCTGCCATGAATGAGGTAGGGAAGTAAAAAGGAGAGAAACAATTTGGGGTAACTGGACCCACTTCTGAATAAGTTTCTCACTGTTCAAAACGATGCAGTTTATTTTTAGTCTGAAAAACCTCTTCCTTCACATGCAGACACAATGCACAGTAAACAAAAATTAGGTAACACCAGATATGTGTGGTTTGAAAACAGACCTTCAATAAAAATAAGATGTTTTGTAAGTGCTGTCAAAAATATATAATGATTTTGGTAACAGTGAAAGTTTTCTACTAAAGATAGAAAAAAAAGGGGGTTTTGTTGAGAGTGAGCTTTCTTTACCAAAAATATTTGTCCACCTCAACTGATGGAGCCTTTTTGCACATTCACTGTGAATAGTAACAAGCTTAAATTGAAGGGAAAAAAAAAAAGAATCAGGTTAGATATTAAAAAAAATAAAGAACCCCTAAATTGATGATCATAACGTGTTGGAAAAAATTACAGAATCTAGTGATGCACAACTTTGGACTACCAAAAAGAACATTTAGAGCTCTCACAAAATAAACTCATTTTACTGCATTGTTATGAAGCTCACAGCTACCTGTTGAGAGCAATATGTATAGAGTTGTATCACTGTAACAGTGCACTATAAATACAAATAAACCCTTTAATGCACATTAATATAAATGCATACTAGGATAAATGCATTGTATCAACAGCACAAGATGTTTCTTTCTGTAGGAACAAGTCACGACAGTAATACCCTTCCCTACAAATTAGATAACACAGGTTATTTCATATTTCAATAGCAACTTATGAAGTCTGAATAATTAAGATCTTGTTTCTCTCCTGATTTCAGAATGACTTTACAGCAGTGAAAAACCTTTATTTCTGCTCTGTCACACATCAGCTCCTGCTTCCAGCTGCAGTATGACAAACACGAGCTCACATTCTCAGCCCACATTTACCAGGCATGTTCATAACACCATTTATGCCCCGTGGGGGCAGGGTCTGAATTGAGTCGTCATTTTTGTGAAATCCAGAAGGCAAGAACAGGGCATGAATCACAGCACAAAGCCAGGGCTGTGCTGCAACTCCAGAAGTGGAGGAAAGGATCAGCTAAACTGTTTCCATGGGCAAGTACAGGTGTGGACACATGCACAGTTCATGATGATGTAAAGTAAAACTAAAGGTGTTTCAAACATAGATGCCACATTCCCACAGAAAAATGCACTCAAAAATACACTCCAAAATCTGCTGACCCAGCAAGGGTCAATGATGCCAGTCCTGATGTCAAGGGCTGCAGCCACCAAGATTTCCACAGCAGGAGCACTGGCACTGAAATTCTGCAGGAAATACTAACCCGGATCACATATTGAATACACAAAGCACACACTGCAAATGCAAACAGCAGCTCTGCTTGTCAGACAGCCACAGACTCCAAAACAAAACTATCAGGATTTCTACACAATCTACTGCAAATCAGGTGCAGAACCAGCAAAAATATAGAGACATTCTGTTAATACTGAATGATTGAAATGGAGAACCTGAAATAGTGTGAAAAGATGAGCTGAAGTGTCCCTACATGCCTCATATCAGGCAGTGAAAGTCATGGTCCACAGCAGGTACATTTACTGGGAAGATGAGGTGAAGATACAGAGCTCCTCCCTTTGCTGAAATCATTGCACGGGGGGTTACAGTGAGAATGAACAATGCAATGTTTCGGAGAAAACTCAAATTTGGCCTTGGTGTATCAATATTTTCTTCTATAAACAAATAACCACATCTTCCCTAACAAGGCTATATAAGAAAATACAATTAAGCCCAGGTCAGTATTTTGATTCCAGTTATTTCAAGTATTTCAGTTGTCCTCTCTCTACTTTCAGTAATGATGGTGTCACTTCAGTGAAAGCAAGTGGATTTTTTAAAAATTTCCTTTAACTATTTTTTTATTTTAACTCTGCTTTGAGAAGAAATACTGCCTGTGAATTCTCCTAACAAGTTCGGCCACTCTGCTGAGCAGGGAGGTTATGGCAGCAGTAAGGGCAATTCCTTCTGTGCAGCCATTCCACTAAAATCCTGCAAATGCAACGAGGGCTCGGTAAATAATGGTAAATAATTCAGGAAAGCTGCTTGAATCCACAGGACATAACTCCACGGACCACTGAACTAACAGATTAAAGACAGTCTACAACCAAATAAGAGAGTCCATTTCTAAAAGAGTCTTACTATTTTTAAGCTGCATTAATAAAAAAAGGAATATAGTTTTTAAATCCATTTGCTTACAAACAGCTGGTGTTTGCTATTTCTTATAAACAGCTGATGTTTGATTGCTTCCTTGGGTTTTGTTGTTTTGTTGTATTGGGGCTTTTTAAACTTCTTGCTTGAAGTGTCAAGACTTTTACTGAAATACATCTAAAAATGGGCATTAAAACAACTTCTGGTACGACAGCATGCACATTGTGGCAGACAGCTACAGCTAGTAGAGCAAGTTTTTAATTTTAATGGGAAGTAAATTAAGAATCCTTCTAATTTTGGAATTGCTAAAATTCATGAGACTGTCTTGCCTTACCTGAAAAGGTAAACCATTAGGAATACTGACATGTCTATGTACTACAGAAATATCCAGCATTTAAGGTAAGATCTCATTTTTCAAAGAGACTCTCCACACTGCCAAAACCAATATTATGATATAAACTGCACTATTGTCTATAGATAAGCAAACATAAATACTATATTCCTTCCACAAAGTACACAGTAACCATACAACAACATATTTTCAGCCATCTGTGTGAATAAAAAAGGTTTATGCATATATTATATTTAATGTTTCCAAATGCAAAGAACTTTGAGCTGTCAGCTAATATTCATACTCCAAATAACTTTTCAGAACTGTCACCAAGGGCCACTTTTCAAAGCCCCAGCACTCAAAATGCCTTTTCATTCATGTATTTTAAGGAGCAAACAAGTGCCTGTATTGTATTTCTACAGTTTTGATTTCCAGACAACTTTTAATAATGAACAATAAATTCAGAAATAATGGAAGCACTAAGGAACAGGATTCTTGCATGTGAGAGAACACCAGTGAGCAAGGAATGTGTAGGTGCTCCATTCTGTTAGTGTAGTGTTCATGGCACAGACAAGGAGCTGGGATGAAATTCCACTGATTTTTAGAAGTTCACAGAACATACACACCTAGCTGGTAGGAAGGATGTAGCAGAAAATTAACTCTCTGCTGGAGCAAACTAAGATTCTGACTGACTGGATAATCACAAAAATCATAAGATGGATAGAAGATGATTTTCATGGAGTGGCTGCCTTTTCTTCCAAGAACATATAGTTTGTATCAGGTGAAGACCACAATACTAAGGTGCAATAGAAGTTTATACCATCATTCATAACCCTTCACAGCAAATGCTTTTTAGCTCTAAGTTTATAAGAAATCAAAAAAGGTAGTTGAAAATTTTTAAAATGGAGACTCAGGGAAAGACATTAACGTTATCTCAGTGTAGTGGTCTGCAAGAAGCTGAGCATCAGTTACATGTGAATTCTGTCAGGAAGACCAGAACAATGCCTGGCTCCACCCCTTGCAAGGAGTGCTGTGCTTGGTAACTTTGGCCAGGCTTTTCAGTTTGGCCCAAATTTCTCTGGACACAATCTGACTAAAACATTCCAACACCAATCCAGAAACCTGTTATTTTATTATTTTTAAAATCAGTCTATCAAGCAGGGATTGTCTTATTATGAGCTCATATAATTTCTCCTGTATTAAAGTTCAATCTATTCCCAAAAAGTGTCCCAAGAGTTGGATTCTTTTGGGGTAAAAGCAGCAGCAAAAGGCAGCTACACCAACGTCTTTACAGTGTAGTGAAATAACCTTGAACATCTGTACAGCAAACATATGAAACAATTTTACTGAAAATGCACCTTGTACCACAGCACCAGCCTCATCACCTTAAAAGTTACTTTAAAGAGATTGTATTTGGTCAAAGAGACAGGATGAGAATGATGTGTTTGATAGCATGGGTGGGTCTCACATCTCTTGAAAAAACCACCTGCCTACCACAGTGAGGTTTAATTACCCAGTCTGAGACGTGTATTTTATAGTATTTGAGCAGCTTAACAATTTTCACAAGAAGTTTTATTCCAGATCTTGATTTACAAGGGTTTTTTTAGAATAGCCTTATAAAAACTCATTCTTGCTGTGAGGGTGGTCAAGCACTTTGTTGCCCAGAGCCTGTGGAGTCTCCACTGGTGGAGATGTTCCCAACTCAGCTGGACACAGCCCAGCTCGGGCTGACTGTGCTGGAACACAGGGCTGCACTGGATAACTCTGTGAAATTCTTGCTTTAAACATCAAATTTGAGCACAAGGCTTTAACATTAGTCTGCATAAATATCCACCGTGCTTTTCTTATCATTCAGAGGACCTCTGAAATGCATCTGGGTTTTGGTTTATGGGGGTTTTTTGAGAGAATAAGTCCTTCTTTACATGTCCAGGCTGCAGAAGTCAGACACTGAACTCCAGCTTGCACAGCACCATATCAAACTGGCTACACTTGGGAAAGAAATCCTATTTACTGATGATTTAACTGAAGCTTTTTTTCCCCACCATCGTTGGCTCTTCCCTTACCTGAGCAACGTCTTCAAGTTTGTTCCACTTTAAAGAGAGCAGCAGTTTTGGCAACGATTGTGGGAAATTTTCACGACAGTCATACCGCAAAGTCCAAATGAGATCCATTTCATTTTCACAAAGCTGAGATAAAGGATCTCTTTCCATTATATCTTTTAGCACAACATAAAACTTCTTACCACCTCGACCCTAGGAAATGAGAGATGTAGAATGTTGATAAATTCAGTAAGATTCTGGTATGGTAGCTCACATATCAGCAACCCCAGAGCAGAAAAAACATCAGGCAAAAACTCATAAAACACAGGGAAATGGCCACCGTGCCTTTTTTCCAGATTTCTTACTGGAGGCACGGTAGGTAACAGATTCTAAATCCAGTGTGCAGAACTGCCTGAACAAATAGCTCAACTTCAGAGTTAAGGACACTAGATGGCAATATTTCTGTTTTCCAACTCCAACATGGAGCACTCTAATTTAGGATGCATATATTTTCTTCTATTTTTCAAATGAGCAAGTTTAGATATATGAATAATTATTTCTTTTCATTAGAAACAAAAAATTACTTTCACAACAATCAAAAGAAAACAGAGTTGCCAAGTAGACAGACACTTATTTTGGTCTTCGTCCTAAATTATTTTCCAGATCTAACGTAAATCTTAGCTGTCTTCCAAATCCACAGTATGTAAAGCTTTTTGACAAAATATAAACAAGTCCAAAATATATTGGAAAAAAGAGATCTGAATTTTAAAGCAGTTCATCAAAGTGAATTATACAAGAAAACAGAGCCAGTAGAATTGTTATTTGAGTAGTTGACTTATTTATTTCTAGACTGATGCAGAAGATAAGAACCAAAAAACCCCAGAAAATTAATTTTAAAACAGTCTTTAGATGATGCTCACCGCCATTGCAGCATTGTCACTGTTTCTTGCAATCTCAGCTGCCTTTTCAAGTATCTGCAAGAAATTGGTTTTAAATACGTTAGATTTAACCCCAAATCTGACGGCATTGCTAGGATCGGCATTACAGAAATGAAGCAGATAAGGAGACATTGCTACCTTTAGGCAGTTTTGTATATCCAGGGGTATAACACAGACTTGTGTGTAGTGTCCCTTTTCTCATCTGCAGGACTAGAGAGATCAGGAACAGCAGTGCTCACAATGACCTCAACTATTTCCTTTTTCATCACTCCTGGGCTAAATTAAACAGCCTTCCTGATGACATCTTGCTTTCTGTTTCTGCATTTCCTCCTTATTTTTTGCCACAGTGAACCAATTCCTCAACTCTAAGTTATCCTTTGCTTTCTCCACTCTACTTGTGCAGTTTCCAAGGGCACTGTTTCCATGCCCATGGGTCCATGCTTCTAGCCCTCAAGCCAGTAAGAATCCACAAGCCCAGTCCTTTCACCACACTCTCAGACTGCCCATATGATCTCAATCAGTGTACCCAGGTACTTCTCTAGATCTTGGATCTCCCCTCCTTTTTTTTTTTTTCCTCTTGAATATTTTATTTGGTTTTTGAAGTTCACTCAATAACCCATAAGGAGAATTAAGTCTAGAAGTAAATGCAGTTCTTCAATGTGCATCCTGCACATCACTGCGACCAAGCCAGGCGTTACAACGCTGAACTGGCCAGGGATGTCTATCTACAGCTGTCAGATGCTGCTGCTTCGAGGAACAAATCATAAAATAAAACTTGGATAAAGAAAAAAGTCTAAGGAACTCCAGCATCTCCTTTTCCAGAGAGCTCTGCCCTTCCCATCACCCAGGAGTACAACAGCACCCCCAGGTTCAGCAAGACTCTGTTGTCTATACTCAGACAACATGAGAAACAACAAAAGACTGCAATAATCAGAGCATAAATACCCAGCAGCTAAAATCCTTAGAAAGGCATCCTAACTTGTTTTATTTCTTTTCTGTGTATGAAACTCTCATTAATATCATGTACTACATCTGCTACTTGGCTACAAAGCTTATTTACATACTGTGTGTGAAAACATGCATAAACAAAACCACAGTGTCCTAATTCTACGTTTGATTCTTGCCTCCCCGTGCTTTGCAGAGTTCCTCTGTTTGCAAATAAACTTTCCAAGTCTTTGCAAGTCCAGCTTTGTTCGAGTGAACCCCGAGCCCCACGATGTGCCTGCAGCACTGGCCATGGACAAACCCCACACAAACTCTCACACAAGTTTCTTTTTCCTGGTCCAGGCACTTCTGCTCCCTCAGCCCCAAACAGCTCTTCGCTGTGCAAGCAGGTTGATGATATGTTCTAAAAGATTCATCTATTTTTGCACATTATGTTTCTCAAAAGAAAAATCTGGCATCTCATTCATTGTTTTCTTGGCAGAAGTAAACAGCAACACTGGGAAAATGAGAAGCAGCCATAGAGCAAGCAAGTCTCAGCTGGAGCATTGTGAGAGACAGATCCTCAGCTGATGTAATTCCAGCAGCTGCAATGTCACTCCTCATTCCATAGAACCTTCACCAAGAGAATCTTTAGGAGACTGAATTGAATAGAGCTCACAGTTACAAGGGGTGAAGACAATTAGACCCTACCTTAATGGCACTACACTCTCTGTCTCACCCACCAAAATCTATTGAGTGCATTCTGCCCAGGCTTTTAACTTCCTGAGAACTTGGTATTGCAGGGACAAAGAAAAGAAACACCAGAGCCAGAACAAATATGTGATCACTAAAGAGACACACTTTTACTTAGCCTGCCTGTAATACATGCCTCAATTTTTTTCTTTAGAAATTAAATACATGTAAGGGAAATCACCCAAAACCTTAAAGCATTACAAAAAAAGCAATACCAAAACTGGATAAAATACATCCAACTACGAAGCGTTAACTGGTCAGCCACAAATAAGACAGCAATTGGTCAGTACTGGTTTAGCTCTTACTGCATTTCCAATGCTGTTTGAATAAAAGAAAAAGTACTGTGCTGACAAGGAGGGGGAAACACCATCAATCCAAGCTGAAACAAAAGAAACCTCATCTTGTTACTTTGTTTCATTTTTATGAACCTTAAATCCCAATCTGCCTTTGAACAAGATAAAACTTGGTAATTTCAGTCTTTTTGTTCATGCCCCCAAAAGGTGCAAAATCCTCCAAAAAAACCAAAACCTACAAACAAAAACACAACCAAAAAACACACAAAACAAAGAAACAACAACAACAAATCAATTTCTCTAGGTTGTTATTGACTTCCCCCAAACCAAAATTCAGACTAATGTGTATATGAGTTAAGCCTGACTTTTATAATCTATCAATAGCAGTCTGTTTTAAGACTTTTTCATTACTTGCTTCCAGGTCTTAGCTTTTTTTGGTAGTTCCTGAACCACTTTCCATCTATCCTTCACACTACAGAAATAACCACAGGTATTCCAAATATACACTTCCTTTCTAGAGAGATTCTTATCTTCATCTGTAGAAAACTGCAGGACCACTTCAGTGGATTTAGTCCAAGAGAAGACCTTCAGAAATCCATTGGCACACAGCATTGAGTCCATTCATCCTTTAAAGGACTTGGGCTCATAGGGCAGTGTCCCTAAGAGTGGGTAACACACATTTGTACCAAGAAAGAAGAGATCTTTATAGATCACAGGCAAGCACAGCTTGAAGGTTTCCAGAACAGCAGACAAATTTAGCTTTTTGTAAGACCATTCATATGGGAAACTGAGTTGCTTCTGACCTTCAGCAGACCATGTACAGACCACTTTTAAAGGTGTATGTTTTCAAAATAGACCCTGAGCCGAGCACTGCCACTCATACGATGCGAGTTTAACAAACTGCAGTATGGGGACTGAAAGGCAGGAAAAGGGGAATTCACTGCAAAAGGCAGTGTTGAAAGGAAAGAAGAAACAGCTATTTCCACATAAGCATTCAGGACTGTTCTTTAGATCATCCCTTACCTTATCAAAGGGAGGGTAATTAATAGGCTGTTTTGAATATTCCTGAAATCTAATGTGCAAAGCTGTTGCATTTTCAGTGTAAGGGTTGGTCTGGACGGTTCCCATGGGGTTCAACATTTCTTCAAGTTCATCTGAAACACAGGCAGAACAGTTAACATTACAGGCCAGGCATGCAGTAAGAAATCACTCCCTATAAAATGGACAGAGCACATTTTGCTGCACAGCACTTTCAGTGCAATGCTCTGTATTTCCAGCATAAACCACCCCCTGCATTCCCAAATGCTGGATTATCACTCCATGAGAAACTGACTTCTTTAAGTAAATGTAGCAGTCCAAGGAAGCTGAGCTATGCCTACACTGAAACAAATCCCAGTGAGATCTGCAGCTTCTGCAAAGCAGGACACACCCTCTGGATCAGATGGAGGGCAGAGCTTCAGGCCGGCCAGGCTGGGCCAGGGTTCCTCAGGATGGGATCCAGAGCGACACGGAGGCTCCAGACACTCCCACTAATTGATCTCAGTATCAGGGAACAACACAAAATTCCAATTCACAATTTTTGCCCAGGCAAATGTTGTCACTTACATTATAACTGATCTATTCAATTTGGGGGGCATGGCACAGGGACCAAATGAAACCTAAACTGTACCTTAAAAGCAAGTAACAGCAGATATAAACATGCATGTGGTTTTTCTTCCATAACAAATGTAACTTTTAGAACACTGCTTCCAAGCAGGCTCTTCCTCTCACTCTTTCTTGCTAAACAATACTTTCAGGAAAGAGATTAACGTGTTTTCTATATGTCCACATAAAAATTAGAAGCAATAAAGAGATTATTACAAGAGAACTGAGCATGCATACAGTAAATATTCTGCTATTGGAAGCCCAGATCTGAAAAGCTGAGGTTTACCAGGAAATGATGACCAGCTGTGCAGCACCAGTTCTCCGTTCCTCAAGTGTCCTTTATAATCAAACACCATGGTATTAACCCAGGCGACAGGATAATGCTGCCGAAGGAAAGAATTGTTATATGGAAATGAAGATGCAGCAAATGTTACTACACAGAAAACACTGCAATATACATAAAATTCAGATGGTGGCTTGGCGTTTTTTTTCAAATGGTGGTACCTTTCAGAAAAGCAATCACTGAGAAGTATCAAAAGTTTTCATACCAAGATGTGCAATTCTTAATACATACGCTCTTTTTGATACCTTTTTTTTTTTGATTTTGCACTCTTGAGCATAAAATGAGGACAAGGGAAGATTTCTGGATGCTCATTTTGATATAATTAGGAGGTCACTCAAGAAAAACAAATTAAATAATTACCACTTTTCCTGCTTTCCTAATGGTTTGGTACTTGGAAGGATTCATTGCCTTGGTGGATTTTTTAGTTTTCATCTTATCCATGACAGCATAAACAGCAAAGCAGAGCCTTGCCATCCTTGGCAGATCACAGACATTGATTTCAAACTCCAGCACTTCATTCCAAACGTGATCACTTCTCCCAGATATTTCTGTGCTGACAATTGTTTTACAAAGGAGCTCCGTGCCATGGAAAAGACCAGCCCTAACATGAACCTGCCATAAAGAAATGAGAGATTTTAAGATTGTCACAAAACCTACAGAATTTTGCATAGAATAATAATAAAGAACATACATATGAATTTTATCAAACAATTAAGCAGAATGAAGAAGTTAAGACTAATTTTCTGAATACAAATTAAAATCTTCAGGTAGAACCAACCTGTGCTTCTAAATGAGAAATATTTGGGGGTTTTTTCAGCTTAAGAAAAAACTCACTTTTTATTTCAACTATTTCTAAAAATGTATAGAGGGAACACTGCTGACCCTAACACCAGGAGTCACCTGTAATAATAACGACACTGTAGGTGGTTTCCAGGGTTTGTTTTGTCTTTAGTACCCAGAAACCAACAAAACCAGGTAGCTTGAACAATGAAAATAAGAATTAGGAAAGGAAAAGGACAACTAGATAAAAAAGCTGGAGTTACTGGCACTGAAATTAAGCTCATTACTGGTCAATGCTAAGATGTTTTTCTGTTCATTCTTAAATTTTTCTGTTTCATTTCTACTTTTCTGTTCAACAACATTTATATACAGAAAACTGCAGAGTGAAATGTACCAACTTCTTTCAGGTGGCCTTTCAAAATACCAGTGTGAGAGAGAAACACAGAGAGAGAAAAACCCACAAATGTAATCTTTTCATCAACACCAAAAAGAAGTTCTCGATGTTAAATGTGTAAAAGTGATCTGATATTTCTGGTTCCCTCTGGTCCTGAATCAACCTTCCCCACACATTCTCTTTAGACTATCATATTATTGTTGAGCACTGTAAAGGAAAAAGAGAGATATTAAATTTGATAGTGGTTTTGGGTAAAAAAATAATTCACCTCTCTAACTCTATGACTTCTCATCCTGTTAATGTAAGGGATTGGATCCCAATTCTTTCCTTTTACTTCTGACATGCCCCTTTATGAATGAAATGGCGTGTGCTGATGGGGTGGCCAAAGACCAAGACGAAAGAGAAGCAATTTCCAATGTCACGTATTTGGAAAAGGGGGTGTTGGACTCTGGGTGAGGTCACTTGTGCCCTAGGTGGATGTCCCCAAGCCAACTCACACTGGGGCAGTGCTACCCAGCTGACAAATGTTTTGTTCCCCACTACAAACACTGCATTTGTGAACATTGGTGGTGGTTTCAGCAGAAATGGATGAATATTGGCTTATCCACAGCACACTGGGGCTAAAGGAACAATGGCAGTGAATTAAACAGCCATAGAATCAGGACTGGAAAACAAATACATTCTCAATAGTGACAATTTTGTAACACTGTAGACAGACAAGGCAGGGAAACATGCACAGGTTTGCAGGGTCACTGCATTCATTTTAGGTTGCCCACAGGACTTCTAATTTTTCAAGACCAAAAAGCATTCAAAATACTAAATAACATTTAGATGGTGCCCACAGATGCCAGTACAAAAGAACTGCCCATTTTTCCTGTTCCTTCTCAAGCTTAGAAAAGACTTGGATTGTGTTTCCTCTAAAAGGACACTGAAATTAAGCAAAAGTCACTTTACTAAGCATGAAAAAAACACCTTAGAAACTCCTGATAGCTATGTTGCTTCCAGAATCCACCAGCCCTTTTATCTTTCCTTTTAAAAAATTCAGAGTCTACAGAACAGAGTGAAGAAGATATTGGAACTAGCTAAATAATTGTTTAGACAAAGAAGAGGAAAACATCTGGTTTTGCAGTCATCCATTTCCACAATCACAGTGCCACAGGTATTAAAATGTAACTGTGACTCATTTACTGGTAACACAGAACTTCTTTTTGGTGTTGACCAAAACGTAGGGTTGCTAATTTACAAGGAGGTTGTAACAACAGTTTTGAATGAAAAAAATGCATCAAGTATCCTGAATAAAGCATGAGAACACCAAATATCAATGGTTAACTGTGTATCTTCCTTATCTACAGGAGTGGCTACACAATTTACTGATTTCTAAACCAAATAAAGGAGTTTAATGTTGTTCTACCCCACAATCAAGTGTTTCATAAGGCATTAAAGTAGCTGTGCAATAAATTCCCACATGTTAACAACTTGTGGTCTGTCCAGCAGTCAGTAGCCCAGTCATGTATATTTTTACAGGAAATGATACTCCAGCTCTCTTTCTTTGTGTTCCTCATGTGTAGAAAATAAAAGACAGATTGTAGAGAAGCACACAGTCCAAGTTTAGACATACAGAACATATTCAGGACTACAAAAATACCATTGCCTTAAGAACATTTAATATTTCATTTACTCATGTCAGGTGTTTACGACAATCTATTCTAAATGAGCTTACCTCACACCACTGTCAGCACTTCAGAGAAACCATGTTTTTAAAAATCAAATGTCAGTGAACACTTATGTCATACTGCCACAATGGCTGCAATGTTCCAATGCACATATCCAACCTCAGGCAATAAAGGAATATTTCGGCAATAAAGCCAGATTTTGACCAATGCTACCAATGTAATTGGGAATAAATAAAAATGCTGAAATCCATATGATTTTGAGTTTACTTAACATTGAAAATCATTAAAATGATGAACAGAATGTCTTTTGATACCAGACACAGTTACTTACTTTGGCATTTTCTTCTGTGTTTAGTTTATTACCCTTTAATAGAATAATCTTGAAAGGATTGGAAATATCCCACACACTCTGAGAAGAGAAACAAAGATACAAGTCCATTCTTCACCACTGTAACATTGAGACCTATTTTGTAAGCTAAGCATTCTAAGCAAAAATATCAAATACAAACCAAAAAATGCAATTAAAAACATAAATTGGCTATCCTAGCTACAAGAAGAGACCAAGTAAAAACTCAGGTGGAAGAGAGCTGGGGGTGAGAACATGCATCATGTACTGCATCCTGACATTTCAAAATTTATTGTTCACTCTGAATAACTGCAGAGTGTGTAACAGAGCAAAGATCTGCCCACATTTCTGCTGCTGAGGTAAACCTCCCAAACAACAGGAGGCTCTGAGCGGACCCAGGGGACCCACACTGGAACACAGCAGTCACAGCATGAACTCCAGGCCCTGGGATTTACATCCCACGAGTCACTGCTCCCTTTGGGTATCAGACATTCTCCCCACAAACTCACAGTTGTTGCTCTCGTTTTTTTTGGTGGCAGAGGAAGGGGAAGGTTGGAGGATTTTCGGTTTATGGCAGCTTCTATGGCAATCATCTCCTGCTCACACATCTTCTTTATGGTGCAGCACTCCACCAGGGTCAGCTGGGGAAGGGTCCTGTTCATCACACAGTTGCGGATATACTGAAAGCCCAAGGAAAACAGTTGTTATCAGCCAGCAGACTACTTCTACAGCAACTTCCAAACCAAAGAGACAAAGAATTCACTGCAGAGATACAAAGGCAATGGTGCTCATGTGTTTTCCAACTGCAGACACGAGGAGGGAGATGTTACTGTTCAGTAAGGGATGGGAGAAAACACCTCTGGCCAAGGCAGCAGAGAATTGTTAGATCAAATTTCAAAAAAAATCTGTGTACCTGGAACTGAATTAATGGGTGGTCACCAAAGACATATTCCAGCCTTCCACTAACTTGCAGCACATAATCAGCAGGATCAACTTCCTCATCTTCTTTTCCATGGATAGTCAAACGTTTTCGGATTGCCAGCTCATTCAGCTTGATGGGATTCATGTTAGGAGACACCTGGAAACTAAATACATCCTAACAAAACAGACAGGAATACTGAATGTCAAACTCCTCATAGGCAGACACACAAGGCTACAATTGTGGCACACATAATGAAACAGGTAGAAATTATAACTGTTAAATCCAGACTATTTTAACAGTAAAAATCTGTGTGTTTAGGGCAATCAAAACAATAAGACACCCTAAAAGCTGTAAGATGTTAATTCCCAAACTTTTATATTATCAGAAGTACCTTTAAGAACATAGGCCTTTATTTGATTTAGCAGTGATTTAAAGACTTCTAGAGCAATGTATTGATCTAGAAGGTTGTATTTTGGAATGCTGAATGAGGGAGACAACAAATCATGATGCATTTCAAAGTATTTGGCAGTACTAGATGTGTTAATTTTTCATCTTTCTGCCCACTAGCAAGTAATCCTCTTTTTAAGTGTCAGTGAGTTCAGAAGAAAAACCTTCAAATAAGAAAGGAGAAGAAACTGTGAATGTGATTTATGTAGAAATCACCACCACACTGGGAGGACAGCAGAAAGGAGGAGTAGCATCAACACCTGTAGCATTCTGAACACAACGTGGAAAGACTGCATTTTTAAAGAAAGTTTTTAATTAAAACCCTTAGAGGCTTATCAACCTATTTCCAAAGTACCTCTAATTTTAATGTGTTCTAAAAAGATAAACGTAAGAAGTTACCCTCTTTTGTAAATTAAAAAGAAGGTTTAAATTAATTTCAAGTTCCTAAAGTACAAGATCCTCTGTCATCTCCCTTCATCTACCACATTATGCTTTATACAGGTTTATTTGCAAATGCTTATTCAGGAGGTCCTCGGGTTTTGTTGTTTTATTTTTTTCAAGTTTTATTATTTTTTATTTACAACCCAATTCTGAAGATGTGAGCACCCCAAACCCAGTTATTGACAAATGTGAAGTGCTGTCTGCTTAGATTCTTTTGACTTGTGCTCTATTTATACAGACTGGTAAGAAGCCAAGCTGCCCCAATGGAACAAGCAAACTCTGCAGAGTTACACTAAATTAATTCTGTGTTTTCTCAGTTTCTGCCTGGTTCACAACAGCTTCCCCCTTTCAGAAAGCTGCCACAGCGTGAAGGCTTTTTTCTCCTGCCATAACTGCTAGTGGTAGACAGGGAATAACACTTTTTCTTCCCAGGAAGCTGGTGCTCTCTGCCAGCTGCCTTGGTCCCCAGATGATCCTAACAGACATGTCTCAGAGATGGGGAGCAATCTCTCCTGCTCCAGAGACAACCACGGACACCTTACAGCTCACCCACACCTTCCAGACAAAAACCACTTCAATATTTCCTTCTCTCAACCTTGCAGCTTCGACAATTGACAGAACAGTCCCCACACCTTCCTCTTGAATTCTCCTGGGGTGACTCCAGTGCCCAGAGCAAGTAGTAAAGTCTGGAATATACTTTACTGCCCTAAAAAACAGCTCAGATTTGAACTGTTAATAGCCCTGAAGGTCAGATCTGGCAGCAGAAGCATTTGAAACATTTGAAATGTCAGCAGCCTAAGCTATTGTCATGGCAGGCAAATACATTCTGCACCAGCAAGAACTTTTGCACTGCTTTTGTCCTGTCAGCATATGCATATAGATGCAGTATTTAATCAAGGGCTGAAGATAATCTCACTTCTCGACAACTACAAGCTCTATGTTAAGCTGAAGAGGACTAGAAAAGGTTTTGTCATAAAACACCTATGCATCCAACATCAGCTGGGGTTGCTGCTGACCAAATTTAGGTTTCACCTCTACATTTAATGTTTCCGGGGCAGATATGTGTACCATTTTAAACCTTTAAAGTTTAAAAGGGTAGTGCTAGAAATAATTCTCTTTTATAACTAAAATCATCTGACTCACTAGAAAATCAGCCTCTTGCACCTGGGTCAAAATGGACACCCAATCTAGCCTGGTGCCTGGTGTATTTACACACTTGTACGATTTTTAATGTTTCCAGTGCTGATCATTCATGGTTATCCAAAAGAACAGAGTGCAAAAAAACTCAGGCAGAGTGATAGCAACTTCAACATCATAAAAATTCATGCTAGAACATTTCAGGTTTTCCTGGTAGAAACTAAAGGCTATTTTATTTTAAAAATAGACTATGGTTTTGCCAGCCTTAACAAAAAGCTAACTCAAGTCTCAGTGTATATGTTTTCTATGTGCATTTCTAGTACAGGGAATACTAATTCTTTTTTTAAAAAAATTATTTCTTTATATAATTAGCAGATCAACTCCAAAGATGTTCAGTGAGTCACACACAGAGACAAGTGTGTTGAATATGGAGCCTTCCAATTATCAGTAATCTCTGATGAACTGAGCTTAAAACTGAATGTAAGTGAAACAACACAGAAACAGTTGGCGAAAAAAGGTTCTGACAAGTTTGAGTCATGTTTTACATTTAAACAAATGTGAAGTAATATAGAAGAGACAAGTTGTACATTTTGCCTTTAGAAGTTGAACTGTAATTAGATTTTAGAAGTTCAATTCTCAACCATGGGCTCACATCCTCACTTTCTCTGAAGAGTCAAGGATCCTGGTGAAAGACTTTGCATTTTAAAGCAAACACTGTAATGTAGATATTCTGTTTCATTTATATCCTTGAGCAATCCATGCCAATTCAGACCCGGATCAAGAATAGTTCATGAAACATGAAGCACAACCATTCCTACCTGGCAGTTATCAAAATGAACAGCCACTACAAGGTTTCCACTATAGAGCTTATCTTGGAAGCTCTCTGGGATAACAGGCTCCTGCTCTGGTGGGTAAGTGTGCTTCAACCAGTCCATCCAGGAGAGACCCACAAGCGACTGAATCTTTTCCTCACTGATTCTCCTCATTTTAGCTCGGAAGTCGTTCACTTCAGGATCTTGTAAGGCATCAAACTCATGGAGGCCTGAAAGAATTCAAGGAAGCAAAAGGATACGCAGCTGTAGAAATACTGCCCATCCCATTTAAACCATTATTAGCTTTAAGTTAAGGTGACACAGGTGCTTTCCTTCACACATCCCATCCAAAATGGGTGCTCACAGTTGAGTTGGGTTCTACGTTGTCCTGGACATCAGTGGACTTCCAAAGTTATTATTACACAATTCCCATACAATCTGGCATGAGTGTTTATTTTAAACACCATGAACCAATGTATCTCTTAGACACTATGAAGTGGAAAATCCAACTTTACCCTGGGTTCAAGGTAGCTTGGAAAGTTTTAAGTCTCTCCTCACAAGAGCAAATTTTAAAAAGTACAGTATATGCATCATAAAGACCAAAGAGCAGAAGTTCTCGCAAGCTATGGGTTTGTTTTTAATCCCTCAGAAAGATGACTTCGTCCTTTTTAATTTTGTTTAAAAGTCAAAAAAAGAAAATCTTCTACTCAAGTCAAAATGGCATGACTAAAATTTCTACCAATCCAAGACCAGCAAAATTCCTTTTCCAAAACATGTAAAGAAAGAATACACAGGGCAAGCCCTGCCTGACCATCTTGGTGGCCTCCTACGATTGAGTGACATCAGTGAACAAGGGGACGGCTGTGGATGTCACTTATGTGAATTCCTGCCAGGCCTTGGACATGGGCCCCATAATGGCCTTGTCTCTAAATTGGAAAGAGATGTATTTGATGGTGGACTGTCCAGTGGGTGTGAAATCGGTTGGAGGGTCACACTCAACATCTCCGAGTCCCAATGGATATGAGTGACAAGTGATGTGCCTCAGGGTGTACTGGGACCAGTGTTATTAAACAGCTTCATTGATGACATGGACAGAGGGATTGAAGGCACCCTCAGCAGAGCTGCAGGTGACACCAAGCTGAGTGGTGTGGTGACACACCCAAGGATGGGATGCCAGCCAGAGGAACCCAGACAAGCCCAAGGAATGGGCACATGGGAGTCCCACTGAGGTTCAACAAGGCCAAATGCAAGGTCCTGCACCTGGGTCACAACCCCCAGTACCAACACAGGCTGGGGGATGAGCAGATGGGGAGCAGCCCTGCCCAGAGGGATTTGGGGGTGCTGGTGGACAAGCTGGACATGACCTAGCCATGAGCACTCAGAGCCCAGAAAGCCAAACGTGTCCTGGGCTGCATCACAGGCAGTGAGGGCAGGTGGGCAGGGGAGGGGATTCTGTCCCTCTCTTCTGCTCTGGTGAGGCCCCACCTGCAGTGCTGCACCCAGCCCTGGAGCCCCCAGGATAAGGGGGACAGGAACCTTCTGGAGAGACTCCAGAGGACGCCACAGAGGCTTGGAGGGCTGGAGCATCTCTGTAATGGAGACAGGCTGAGAGAGCATGGAGAAAAGCAAGCTCTGGGGAGTTTTTAAATTAAAACTGATTTAGATTATATGTAAAGAAGAAATTTTTACAAGGAGGGTGGTGAGACACTGGCACCACTTGCCCAGAGAGGTGGTGGATCCTGGGCACAGTCAAGGTCAGATTGGACAGGGCTCTGAGCAACCTGGTCCACTTGAACGTGTCCCTGCCCACAGCAGGGAGGTGGAATGAGATGACCCCTAAAAGGTCCCTTTGAACCCAAACCATCCCATGTTCCTATGATACAATGGAAAGCTGTTACTTTTTGGTACTTCAGGACACGTAGGGCCTGCAAGTGTCTTTATCTTTACTCGTGAACTTTGAAGGACATTGTCCAAATCACACAAAGCACCCAGCACCTCCTGAGAACAAAGCACTAATTTTAGAAGCTCAGACAGGAACACATTTTTTCCCTGCCAAGGTACTGAACAGGGGCTGCACAAGGCAGGGTCTCACACAGCTCTGATAAACCAAATATTCAGTCACAGAATGTGAATCTCTCTGAATCTGTCAGGATCTGTCTGAATGGTTAAACTGACCAACTGCTCCTGTTGTCAGCTCTAACAAACAGGCAGACAGTGTACTGCTGAAATCTAAACAAAACCTGCAGTCTTTATAAGAGACTTAACAATGGCTCATTGTTTTAAAACAAGAGGTATGACCTCATATGACCCTGTCAATCTTGATTGTATAACCAAGCAGAGTAGATTTAAAAGCTGAAAATTCTGACATAACATCAAGAATAAGTTACTGTGAAACCTTTAAAAATAGTTTTTCATTGTTTGATGAAAATCAGCGTCACAATTGAGAGCAAAAACAAGAATCATTGTTAACCAAGTCAGACAGCCCACATAATAAAATCATAACAATTTCTAGTTCCTTCTGAGTATCCAGTTTGCTGGTAGCTTATTTATAACACTGCTCAAGGATTATGCTGATCTTCACTTAGTAATAACAATAATATCTATTTTCTCCTCATCTACAAAATAAAATTTGTTCCTGATCGATGCAGTAATACAATGCTGAAATGCAATACAGAAAGTAGCTTTAAAAAACTTTCATGTGTTTCATCTTGAGTATTTAAATTCTTTCCAATTGTATCAGTATTTGTTTGACAAAGGGAAATACTGATTTTTTAATATATTTCTTTTAAAAGTCCACTCCTACCTGCCCAATTAAGACCCTCATACACAACAAAGTTTCACCTCTTTTTAAAAAAATTAAATGGAATTACCTTTGCCTATAAGGACACCTATTTTGGAATCCAACTTTTCTCCTGGATCACAGTTCCTTGTCACTAGTTTAAGGACAGGAAGAAAGGGTCTAACATCACAAAGCCTCCGTGTTTCATCCTCTAATTCTTCATGTACAGCAGTCTGATTCACACATGAGAACATGTAAGAGTCAATCTCCATGAGGAGATGAAAGAGAGGGTAGG
This sequence comes from Cyanoderma ruficeps, assembly GCA_008694505.1. Lineage (NCBI taxonomy): Eukaryota > Metazoa > Chordata > Aves > Passeriformes > Timaliidae > Cyanoderma > Cyanoderma ruficeps. The sequence continues at coordinate 960,426 of VZDJ01000033.1, read as the reverse complement.
AATGTGCCTGCTTCCATAACAGCTGCAATGAAAGCAAAGAAGTAAATGGAAAAAACCCCAAAAAACAACAACAAAGCAGAAAACACAGTCATATCTAAAGGCACTGAACGTAACATTAATTTCCATTTACGTTCCCCAAAAATAGAAAAGAAACATATTTGCTAACTTGGTTATTTTTTATCACTATATATCATTATGTGTTTACTTTGTCTCACTTTCAGTCTCTATCTTGAGTGATTTCCAGGACAGATCTCTGTAGTTAGCATCAGCATTCTCTTGGAGAACAGCCAAATATCCAGAGTACATGCTTATGGCATGTCAAGCTTCCACGTGCCACAAGCAGCAAGAAAACCAGCCAGCTTAGTTCAAATCCCTTATTACTGTCACTTACACACTTGTTTTTAAATTCTTTATCACTTGAAATCACTTACTATATTTGGAATTGGTTAGTCTGTGTTGTAATTAATTCACTGCCTAATTCCTCAGTAACTTTTCCCAATGTCCTCACATGGCCATAATCTGATCAAAAGTCAGTAGATTGTTTTTCAGTATCTGTGGTCACTTCCTTACGTTCTCCCCTTCCTTTCCTTTGGCTATTCCCTCACATTTTAAGTGATGCTCCAATTTGTACAAAACCTTTAAGAAGTGGCAGACAGTTTTTAAAGCAATTCTCTTGGGTGCCAGTCAACAGAAGCAGGAGCCCAATCTGTGACTAAAAATCTAATCAGAGAAATGTGAGATCAGCAAACAATGGATTACCAATGTGTTAGGAAAAGGTTCAGAGTAGCAATACATTATTAACATAGAACTATTAGAATAATCTCTACTGAACTGTAACTATCAGCAATAAGGCACTTCCCAAACCTTGCCATATGCCCAAACCCAGTGTTTGCCCTCCCCCTACACACTTCTTTATCAGTCTATCTGGGCACGTGCCTTCCGTACTTCATTTCCATGCCTGCTAAAACTCGTGACTTGATTTGCCAGAGGGCACGTCAAAATCAGAAGCAGCCCTCATTCCAACACCAGTTCACTGCCCAGTTGGTGTTACCTGTTTAATCTGAGATATGGTGGCATCTCGAGGGACATCCAGATTGATGTAGATTCCAGTGGGCAACAGGAAGTCCACAGATATTGAGCCATCAGCACCGATCTGTGAATCCACTGCCCAGATGTCAAGGCTGTCTGTCACGGCAGGAGGCATTATGGAATCTCAATAATATCATAACCACATGGCCTTAGGGGGAAAAAAAAAGCCCAAAATTCAGTATACTTAACCTTCTATAATTAGACACACATTTTAAAGTCTTTGGAAGGTTTACATAAGCCTGCTTTGTACAGCTCAGCTTACAACTCTGAGGTCTCAAATGCCAGTATTGCAAACACATAAGCATAGTTTTACTCGTTAATGTTATTTAATATAATAAAAATATTTCCCTGGCAAAGCACTATTGTTGAGATGTTTATATCATTAAAACGAAGTAATGAGAGAAAAAACAAATTAGAGGTTAGCTGAAAAAAAGCTTAGAAATTCATTTCAAGTTCTCTAAAACTTCACCTGTGTAAAACACAAGCAAAATACGCTTACTGGATGAAGAATGGCAATATTTCATATGAAAACTCATGATCAGTTCCATTATTTTACTTTTTGCAAATTTCCTGTTAGTTGTTCATTAATGTGGCCAGTGACATTCAACATGAAAGTCTGTATTAATAGCAGGAAAAATTTCTTCAACTCTACCAGAAAATGCCATTTTCCTCTAAAGACGCTTATCTCAATTTGTTTTCACCCTTAGAGAACGATCACTGAACTCCACCCACTGTGGGAACTGCATCCACTGCAGGGTAGAGGAAACCCTGCCTGTGATCTTCTCCAGCTCACTCCTCTGTCTTCCTGACTGCCTGTCCTCTGTATTTCAGCACATTTTTATTTACTCCTTTTATTTATTTTTATTTAATTGCAGCATTTTTATTTACTTCGAATGCTACCACCAGTTTTTCTGACCTTCCAAGTCTTCTTTTTTGATTACCACTCTCTAAAGCTGAGTCTTCCCTTCAGCCATGGCTCACTGAATCCTTTACCTTCCTCCTCATCCAGACAATGCTCTTCAGCTGCCAAAGGCATGGGGAGCATTGGAAAACACTATTACAAAGCGCTTTAATAGACAAGTTATCCCTACATCTTTTAAACTCTTGCTGCACAGCATGAGTTGTGGGAAATCACCCTTTCTAACAGAAAATGTCAGAATGTTCAACTCCACTTGCAGCTTTCCAATATTTCAATTAGTCCCTCCCTTCCCCACAACAATTTTTGAGACAGCAGCACAAAAATCAACTTGCCATTTCAAAGCTGCCTCAGGTATTTGACAACACACTCCATCCCACCTCTAACTGGCATGTAAATACACTGAATAACAAGACCCAAATTATTCCAACACCTTTCCATCTGGCCTTAGCACAGCTGTGAAGACCAGCACAAGCTGCCAACAGATCTTGTAACCACACTAATGCATGGATCACTTCATATTTTGTTTGAAATATAGCAGTTTTAATTAATGCCAAATAAAACACCTTTAGATTTCAGAAAGCATAAGTACATAAGGAAAAACATTTTTTCCTCAATAGAAGAATAATTAGGGAGGTCCTACTATCATCACTATCAAATAATAGTTTTACCACCATTATGGTGTAAAATTATGTAGTCCACTACACCGAGCAGATTGAATTAAAGCAAAAATAATTGGAGGTAGCGGTGTGGTAAAAACAACAAATCAGATACAAAGGTATTTTATATGAATTACCACAGTTTACAAATCCCCCCATTCACCATTGGATCTGCAAAGTTTAGCATGGTATGTGAGCTCTAAGGAAAGAAATAAAATGTTACTCCATCATTACACCCAGAACAGACTACGCTATTTGAATAGCACAGCATCTACCCAAAAAACAAACCCAGACAAAATGTGTAACTCCTCATGACCAATCAGTATATTTTCCACAAGCTACTATTTTAAAGGGACACTATTCGTTTTCCTCCAGTTACTTGTACTCATGAAATGCTGGCTGCAATTCTGTTCTAATTGAAATTAGCAGTCAGCAAAAAATAATAGTACCATACATTTTTCATATTTGGAGGCACACATTTGCAGTTATTTTCTGCCGTCATGAGGGGCAAATAAAGAGGTATTTCCATTACAAACGTTACTTGGACAGGTACAACAGCAAGGAAATCTGTTTTATAAAGTTATTTTGTATATAGCTCATTCCTGCTTTAATTCAGCATATCTTTTCTATTTTTATCCTCTTTCAGATGTTTTTCACAGTTGCAGTTGTTGAAACCACTTTAGTGCATCAACAAGAGTTTAAAATGTTCAAAGAAACAAGCCTTAAAAATGCTGCTCCATATCCTGGGGCCCAAACATCACAACACAGAGTTATAAACTTCTTGTAAGATACTTGTTTGTAATTACAGATTTCCAGCACAGACACCAGAATCTTTTAAAATTCCATTTGCATTTTCAATTAAAAAGGGAAGAGAAGCCATCTCACCAATCTGAGCATGCTGAGGAGCTATTCTTGCTTTCAGGCACTTACTTAATATTTCCTTCCTCAAGGAAGCAGGTCAGTGTGTTTTGCAGCCAGCACCCTGTTTCTGCCCCCAGAGCTGACATCACAGGGGCAGAGAGAGAACCAGTTTTTATCCTGACAAACACAAGATTGCCAACCCACTGCAGCTCTGGGGATGAGTCACGGCCCCAACTGGGACATGTGTGGTGGCACTGGTGACTAACTAACAATATCACATCTAGGAACTGAAACAAAGGCAAAAAGCCATCTGGATTGGGAGCAACAGCACCAGAGACATTTTAAACAACTTCCAGCTAAAGGAAAAAAACAACAATTCAAATCATAATAAAAAGCTATTTCAGGCCGTTAACCTCATAGCTATTCCTGCCCACTGTCACAGTAACAACAACCTCACTTACAAAAGAAGGAAGTAATTAAACCAGCACTTAACCTTGGCTCCTCAAGTGTCTAATCAATGACTATGAATTTCACAGGAGCAAAGGCCAATACAAAATGCTTTTCTAAGGCACAGGTAGTACCGACAGACAGCGTTCAAACCTTCCCACGTAAAGTGATAGTTTTCTCTAAGCTTTACCTGCAAATTTCAGACTCATACGTATGTGTGTGTGCCCAAACACTTGCCCTCCTAATCAATTTGTGTCTTATACTAGCAGTTCTGCCAGAGCTGCTGATACTAATGGAAAGAAATGGAACACAGATGAGTAGAACATCTGCAGAAGGAAATTAATCTCTCATCTTGATATTTACTTATATGATGTACGCAAAGAAGAAGCCCTAAAACAGGATTTCTCAATTGGGTGTTGTGTTTTTTAAGGGACTTGCCATCTCTAGGCAGACAAAAGAATTTTCTCTGGTGCTAATAGCCTCATTCCAGAAGCCAGAAAACCTTATAGCTTCCCCTCACCTTCCAACAAAAGTACATCTCATCATCATTTAACCAAAAAGACCACTAGGAAAGGAAAAGAAGGAAAAAATAAACTAAGAAAAAACAAGGGCTACCAGAAGCAGGCCGCTTCTTCGTTGATTTCTAAAACAGTTTAAGGACAGACATAGTCAAAAGTAAGCTGCATGTATTTTCCGTGAATTCCAGCTCACTCATGTTTTCCCCCAACCAAAACAGAAACAAAATCATATGTCATGGGTTATGCAGAGCAGGTACAGAACTAGTTTAGAGAAAAAAAAAAAGCAGGCAACACTTCCAGTTGTGTTGGCCACCAGCAGAACCACTGGAACATTGCACAGTACCAGTTAACAAAACCCAGGCATTCAGAACATCCCCAGGAGTTCCAGACTTGTTCTTTAGACTAAAGGATCAGTAGGATTTCAGAAGCTGTGGTTCTGAAACACAGCACACTGGGGCTGTGCTCTCTTCCTAAAACACCCAGCCATTTTCCTGAAGGCAGGTAAGACTATCTTGTGCCAAGCTCAAATCCATCGTGAGTCCTTCAGGACATTGCTGAGAGCCCAGGACCACCCAGGCCTACCCAGGACAAACCCACTGCAAAGGTTCCCCACCACTGCAGCCAGAGCTGGTGAAATCAGTTTTACCTGTGCTGGGTAGTTAACCTGCACATGCACAATTAAATCCAGGAGGTGCAAATATCTGACATCAACGGTGCTAACCGAGGAGATACAAAGGATAAGCATGGGAGGGAGCTTGTAATGTTTTCCTAGAAATTAAGAGCTGCCCAAGAACATGCTCACAGACAGCCTGTCTGGAGCACTGCAAAAAATGGGACATGGAGTAACAATGCAATGAACTCTCCTTTGAAAAGAAATTATCTTATCAGCAAAAGACTTAGACATTAAAAGTACCACATCCACTGGAATTGTCATCAACACTCAACATTTATCTGCGTCAGATAAGTTCTTCTAAAACCAACTTTTTGAAGAATGCAACAATTATGAAAACTCATGGTGTCATTAAATCCTTTACTTCTGAACTCACCACAAATCCCCTATCACCCATCCTCAGATCTGTTTCTCTGTGGTTAAAAGAACACCAACATAAAATCCAATGCAATGTTCCATGTTTTATCTTGAAATAGAATCCAGAAGAATACTAATAAAACACAAGTAAAAGTAACTGCAAAAAAGGCGGTAATTAAAAATGCACGTATAGTGCAGTGTCAGAGGACAATTTTGATGTCCTGTTATCTCTCACAGCATTTATTCTCCTGAGCACCAAGTCTTTGGAAAAGTCCTAAGACAAGCTATCTTACATCTGAAATGATGTCACCCATCCCTGAAACATGGTCAGTTCTCTCAGAATGAAAGCAGTATGCCATCACCCCAAACACATGGCAAAATGTTATAGGGGAGGATCATTTCTATGTTAAAAAGTAATTTTGCTTAAGAAGTAAGTTTCTTTTATACCACCTCTTCTAAATACAGATGCATTTCAAGGACAAAAATATCTCTTCAAGTTAAATATAAATCTGGATTTACTCTTCCTTTTTTCACTAAACCCATGAATATTTACAAAAAGCACAAATATCAGAAGCCACTTGTTTTGGACATGCAAAAACTAAGGGCACTGTGCTTAATCAGATTTTTGCTTTATGTAATAAGCTGTTACAACTGTTGAGCACCACATCCAAGACAATCATCGCTCTGATCAATACAGCTCTTTATCTACTGCTTGCTCTGTCATGTGGCAGTCAAGGGGCTAAAAAAACCCAAAAGTCTTGCAGTAGTGAAAAGGGCCAGCCCATCCACACAAGAACAGTGTTTAAACAGTATCTTACTGTCCAGAACAGACAAGATGACAATCTGACCACAGTCATTTTCTAGGAAACAGCAGCAGCACATCACGTAGTCTAAGTAGGAGAAACACTAGGCACTTACACAATACTATCATTGTAATGGTTTTTCTAACCATGTAAACATCTAATACTATAAAAAAGATGAGCAAGCTATAAATGAAATATTTGAGAAGAAACAAGGGAGAAGAACCTAACAGAAAGATGGAAAAGGAGTCTCAACATGCAGGAAGATTTATGTCCTAGGAAACTCAGAAAGCCTTTAGAAAAAAAAGTTTTCAAAACATTGAAAAAGTCTGATTTCTTCTAAAGACGCTAAAGACAAATATATGCATTAGATCAGGGCCAGTTCACAGCACTGCAGAACAACATCCTTGTCTGTTCCTCAATCTGTACCAAATCCCTGGGAGCTGTTCTGCAGCCCAGGGCAGTGTCCAAGAGCTGCCCAGAACTGCCACAGACTGTGACAGGGACACTTTGGGCACCCTCAACCCTCTTCTCTCATCAGTCCTGGGTCTAGCCCCTCATCAGCCCCATTCCATCCCTCCCATCATCGCTCCCGTTCCACTCCCCTCATCACCTCTGTTCCCTCCCCTCATTGCTCCCGTCTCATCTCCTCATCAGTCCCATTCCCTTCCCTCATCACTCCTGTTCCATCACCTCATCAGTCCTCCTCCATCTCATCACTCCCATTTCCTGCCCTCATTGCTCCATCCCATCCCCTCATCAGTTCCATCCCCTCATCGCTCCTGTTTCATCTCACGAGTCCAGTTCCATCCCCGCATCACCCCCGTTCCCTCCCCTCATCACTCCTGTTCCATCCCCTCCTCAACCCCGTTCCATCTCCTCATCACTGCTGTTCCATCTCCTCCTCAACCCTGTTCCGTCCCCTCATCTCTCCCGTCCAGTTCCCTCCCCTCCCCCATGGCTCCTGTCCCATTCACCCCGCCCTGAGGGCAGCTCTCCTGAGGGCAGCCCACAGCCAGAGTAGTGTTGCTCAGCTTTTCCCCTCCCTGGCAGTCCCCTCCCATCCTGACAGGCACACAATGGAAACCCCCGGGAACAAACATCGCCAGTTTTCCATGGGCCCAGGAGCAGCCTTGCCCTGTGAGCAGCAGGCTCCGTGTGGAGGAGGGTGCAGTGGGAACATGGCCCTCACCCTACAGAAAAGGCACAGGATGACATTGGGCTTAACAAGGAATCACAGAATCACAAGGCTGGAAGAGACCTTTAAGATCATCAAGTCCAACCAAGCCCTAACACCTCAACTACACTGTGGCACCGAGTGCCACATCCAATCTTTTTTAAAAACATCCAAGGATGGTGACTCCACCACCTCCCCGGGCAGACCATTCCAGTACTTTATCACTCTTTCAGTAAAAAACTTTCTCCTGACATCCAACCTAAATTTCCCTTGGCACAGTTTAAGGCTGTGTCCTCTCCTCCTGTCAATTGCTGCCTGGAGAAAGAGTCCAAGCCCCACCTGAGTACAGCCACCTTTCAGGAAGTTGTAGAGAGCAAACTGCAGCTGAGGTTTGGGTTAAAGGTTAAATGTGACAGGAGCAAGCACCACCTGTTCCAACGGTGCATGAGCTACTAAGAACGGAGTTTTCTGTTCTCTCCCCAGTCACACAGGACCAATAATGACCCTTTTAAAACCAGAACCACATGTAACTCAAATGTGGTCTGCATGCCACTGCAGACCATGCCATGGGAATTCTCATTTAGCCCTGAAGAGTGAATCCACTTAAGGTCCTAGCCTTCTACAGCTGCACAGGTGAATTTCCATCCAAACTTCTTCCAAATCTAAAAATAAAATACAATCAACTTGATGACAAACACAAATGCCTAAATCAGCAAAGCAAAGATCTTTCCACTCCATGAATGTTATGGGTATCTATCTACAATAGCAGAGATTTTAAGAATTCAAGACATCTACAAAGTAGACTGGAAAGTTATTTTTAAAGATCATGTGGTACTATAAATATTTCCCAGCAGTTTAGTTCAACTGCCACATGAGCTGGCCCTATGGAATGGAAAATTAAATGTCCATTTAGTCAGGGTTCCTCCAGAAATCAGAATAAAAATATCACCATTTAGTTTTCTAAAAATATCTATGTATAGAAAACATGAAAGGCCTTTTTCAAAGGCCTCCTTCCCTCACAATGCTCACACTGGTACCAAGAGTGGTCTCTCAGCCACCAAGTCTAGATTTTCTCATTCTCTTCATGAAATACAGCTAACTTTTCACCAACAAAGATAATTTCATTAGGGTTTTTTATCCCAGATCTCTGATCATTTTGCCTGTTCATCTCCTGTAGCATTATTCCTCTGGTGTACACATAGCATTACGCACCAAATTTTAAAAACTGAAGTCAGGATTTTAAACCCACAATGAATGTAGTTTCTACTCAGACTTAATGCCTCTAAACAAAAGTGGCCCAGTTTTCAAGAAATGCTGAGCACCTGAATTTGCAGTTGACTTACACAGGACTCAGAGATATGAAAAAAATGCAGACATGTTAACTGGTTACAAATTAAAATTTAATTTAATTTTAAGTAACTTCATTTGAACAGATGGTTAGATTAGATTACTTCTAGTTGTCCTTTTTTTATGAAAATTCTACAATTCAATGAAAGTATAGTTTAAAAACTATCTGCAAATGAGATTATCTTCAGAATTTTTCCCCTGGAAAACAAGTCTACATGTAGAGAACAACACCACTAAAATGGTATTCCAGACTCAGAAGAACTTATAGACTTGGCTGGAACAGTGAGGATAGAAGGAAAATCTTACTTCCTGTTACTTTATACTCAGGCAAGTACACACAGCTGCTTCTCCCTCTGAAGAATATCCATGATGAACTGAACAAGTGAATAAAACTTAAGTTCCAGGCATCTGATAGACTTCCAACAATTCACAGGCAAGACAATTCACGTAATTCTGGAACACAAAACAGTAACACACCATCTTCTCACAGCCATCCTCTGCTCTACCTTGAAATCACTGCATAGATACATTAAAATATAAATAAAGAGTTTCAGGCATCCTTTTGAATTGTGCAAGTAAAGTGAGTTGTAGGGAGAAGAAAAACTTTCACGTTTCAATATTGCTGCGTGAAATTGTCTTTAGAAGCATCCAATCAATGGATCAGACTGAAGCTGGGACCACTATGAGAAAACATTCCCTTTCAGATGGCTGGAATGCAGTTCTGCATGACTGAGAAAGAAGGAACATAAAGGAAAGGAAGAAAACAGCAGATTAGAAAGACACTATCACTGCTACATGAGTAGCAGTTCATTTGACACCTTGACCAACAGTCAGGGAGAGAAAAAGGAGAAAAGCTCAAAGGAAAGAAGTCCAGGCCAGTTATTCAGTACTCTATATCAACTGAGCTGTGAGAAAAGATCTGGTAGAATCACATTTAGAAACATTTCTAAACAGCTCTCTTAGATATTTTGGAAAATTTTCAATAGCAGCAGGCAGAGTACGCCCAATGCATTTGTACAGCCAGCTCCAGGACAGAAAAGTGAGACTGAAAATTTGGGAAAAGATCTGGCGATTTCACAACCCAGGTAACTCCCTTTTTAGGACCCTGCACAGCACTGTTGATACTTCATGAACTAGAGGGAGCATCGCCTTTTTCCCACCCTGGAAATGAACTCGAGATAAATCTTTATTTGAAAGTATTCAGGGGCAGTTATGGAAAGATCATATTAAAAAATCATGCCAAAAAAAAAAAGGCAGAAACAAACAGCATCAGGAGGCCAGCATGAAATGTTAGGATATTTTGAGTTCCAAGAATAAACTAAACATTGCAATGATGACACGCTCACTTGGATATTTTTAACAAACAAAACCAAGCTTAACTAAACAGGTGACTGGAAGAGGCACAAGGGAAGGAGGAGGACTGGACAGCCTGAATGGGGAAGGAGCAGAAGGAGCTGAACCACAATAAAGATGTCACTCGAAGCCGGGCGAGTCAGGTGTTTCCATAAAGCTGCCCCAGAGCTTGTGCCAGCACAGGGAGGGTGCAGAGAGAAGCCAGAGGAGTGGCACAGTGACAGCTCCTCACAGCCTCAGGGCAGCCTGGCCACTAGACAGCTCTTAAGATCATTTCAAAAGATGTAGGCAAAACTACAGCCTAAAGGCCTGGCTTTCTAACACCCCAACCTATTATTAGAACTGCAATGCAATGTCTCTGTCATGAATCTGAAAAGATGCGTTAATAATACATGCTTTTATTGATTTATTGTACTAAGTAAACTGTAGGGACCCTGTCCTCCCATTGCTAAACAAGAATTGACTTTTTTAACAGGTTGATAACAAAACTAGGAAATAATAAACCAGGATTAGTTCTGTTCTCAGGGATTTCCTTGCCTGTTCTATCACTCAAAAAAAATTTTCTCCACTGTAAACACAAAGGAGACATTCCACTTATAAGACATTTAAATACATAAATAGTTAATATTTCCTCTCATTTGGAATTGTGCAAATGGAACTAGATCATCAAATCTCACCAGCAGCTGACTATTAAGATGTTACATCTCGATTACATTCTACTATAAAAAAAGTTAAAAACAGAAACTGAGGTTTTTCTATAAGTAGATATCTCTTCACACAGGGACTAAAAGATTCACCTTCTAATTATTCCTGGTGTTTTGATCAAAACCTCTAGGAAAGGGGATTATTCTCCAGCAGACAGATTGTGTGCATCTACACAGGGAGGTGAAGCAGTGAAATAATTAAAACCAGTTGAATATCAATGAGGAGTGAAATTTTTACCTACAGGGAGGGCACAAACACACAGGCAGGTTGTGCTTAAGTCTCATACAGAGATGCCACGGATGCTACAAAGTAGAAAGATGCCCTTTAATGGAAAAAAATATAAATTTTACATGCTTCATAAGGCCAGGCATTCTTCCTGATGGGGTCTGTTTCTTACATAGTCTGGTCAGGATTTTTGCAGTTATTTTTCTTCCAACACCAGCTTCAATGCCCCCATCACACAGGTTCAGAGGTGGCTGCTCACAGCCATTTGTTACATGGACAGGACTGGTCAAGGACTGACCAAACATTGAAGGAAATCCAACAACTCAGCTCTAATGCAAATATTTAGATGCACTTTATACACCTTTTTCATGAAATTTATTTACAAAGACAAGTTGAAATGCAATGTCATTTGGTAGAAAAACACAATCCTAAAAAACTCTTTTGTCATGAAGTTGAGGGTAATAAAGCCAAAAGTAGCCCATGGCATTCATCACAAGGACCAAAAATATTTAAGATTATGTAGGAATTACAGACTATTTAGCCTGAAAGGGACCTCTGGGAGTCAGCTGGTCCCAAGGTCAGCTCCAACACTGGAGTTAAAGCATGTTGCTTAGGAGTCTGCACATATAATTCTGCAAGTCTCCATGGATGGAGGCTCCAAAGTGTCTCAGAAATACAGCAACTCTTGGAGCCTTCAGCAGGGTCTGACTGCTCCTGGGGTTACTTTTCCCCAGCTGAGAGGATCAACATCTGCTTCTAAGGCTTCACAAGAACTCCACCCAGCTTTTTAACTAGAGAATAGAATAGAGATGCTGCTCAGACTTTAATGCTCTTAGTACTCAAATTTAAAAATTCCTATTGCAAAATACCTTGTGATAATCCAAACTCGCACAAGTACACACAAATGTCCAACTAAAAACAAAAAAACAAACAGGTTGCAAAACATTTCCCAAAAATGGAAGAAATAGAATTAATTTTAACTGGTAACAATGGAATTCTCTGAGTCTCTTAATAAAAAAAAGCGGGGGGAAGGGAGGGAAGAAACACAAGTTCACTGACTATGGAACACCTGAGCAAGTTTTTTGTCTGGCATAAACCTAAATACAATGATTTAAAATTACTAAAGCTGTCTCCAGCGGACATTCTTAATTTTATTTGTTTGGGCAGCTCAGTTACAACTTTACTTTTTATCTGTTTAAGTAACTTGATCACCAGAGTCAAGAATTAACTTTTCAAACCAAGTGTGCAGGAAGCAAATAATTTGGTTGGTTTGTTTGTACTGGGCCATGGAGAACAACTGCCTGTATTTCTACTGTGCAATCTAGTAAGGCAGTAAAAGACAAATAACTCCACAGAACACAGCTCCTGAAAACTTCAGGGGTCAGAATTCAGAATCAGGTGCCACAAGAATGTTGCACATGAGTATTTACCAATCACTTGACATTTGGCCTAGATCAGGAAGTGATGCAAATTTAAATGTGCTGACTAAAAATTGTAGCATTTCTTTCAAGTACTTAAGAGAAAGGGAACTAACGCCCATTAACTTCTTTAAATCCACACTGAATTGAAAATTTTATAGTATTTTTTAAGGCAGGAGATCAATCAATCCAAATGTGTTATTCTGCCAGTTAAAAACACTCGGTTAAAAACACCAAGTATGAAAAGCTTCTCTTGCCTGATTAGGTTCCACAGACATTTTTCTACCCAAATCATTACACCCTCTACACATCCGTGTCTAAAGAAGAAGCTAAGAGGAGTCATTTCCTCTTGGTAATAAAGCAATATGCCAAAATATACTTCTTCTAAACTAAAATGACTTCTCACCCCTTTCAGTTCAAATGGCCAGATCTTTTTCGTTCCCAACCAGGCATTCAGGAGTATTTCCAATGACTCCTGTAGAATTACATTCACACAATCACACAGCATGAGTAAAATGCATCAGACATAGGCAGTTTTTTCCCAGTTTCTAAGGAGAATATGTTTAAACATCTGATAATCCGATGCAAAGTGGCAGAAAAATGATTACATTTCTTATCTCAAGCACATGAAGTATACAGAAATTAGGAATAACACTACATCAAGATATAAATGTCTATTTATGTGGTAGCAAAAAGTGCAATCCACAGTCCCTGTATTAGGTAGAGAGGCCTCTTTTACCAGAAATGAGACACACATGTCAGCCCAGAATTCGAAAAGCTGGAAGTGAACTACAAACAGTGAAGGAAAGATGCATCTGACATTCATAAACTGAAAACCTAGGCAAGTTTGATGAATGATGGAAATACAAAACAGGAAAAAAAATAGTGACAAAAAAAATATTTAAGTCGCTCAGAAGAGCCATGACTGGAGAGCTACAGACCAAAAAAAAAAAAAAAAAAAGCGCATATTTTCAAATTCCCTGGAAAATACAAGCAGTGCTTTAACTTTTTGCAGCAAATAGGGGCTTGTATGTAATCACATCTATACCAGACAATTCTCTGTTCAAAACTATAGCCAGCATACACAGCAGCCAAGAGGAAAACATGAAACCCATCTCAAGTTCACAAATTACAACTACTTCCAACATGGAAGATGGTTCAGTGAGAATTCATTACCATCTAATCAACTGAAATGAATACAGAGTTGCCCACTTATATTTTTAATATAACTATAGCAAAGTTTAATATGATAAAAGCCTAGTAACCACACTGACTTTACAAGCAAAAGATAGTAGAAAACAACCCCAAAAAACCCCAGCCCTGTGATACTTACTCCAATGAACCTTTTCTGTTTCAGTTTGACTGTGTAGAGAAGATTCTTTTATTAAACATTTTCATCCTATTACTCTTGTTTTTTCAGAAGATTCCACGAGATGACCTCAATGTGATCTAAAAAAAAAAGAAAAATACAACATAATGTAGTTGACCAAATGAGAAAATCAGCAATGTGTACTTGGTTTAAAAGCTGCACCAACTTTCTGTGCAGAAATACCTCAATAATCACACTATTTTTTACTGCCATCAAATCCTGCAGCACCACATTCCCATTACACAATGTGATTAATCTAACAATTGAATGTATGTCAAATACACAAACACCCTGCTACCAGAAAGGAAAAAAAGGAAGTAATAATTTGAATATGCCATTTGTTCTAATAAATCTTATGATCATTAATTAGTCAAAAGCACACTTAGCTGCTACAAATATTTTTGACATTCTGTACACTCAATTTGAATCAGACCAGCAGATGTCCATCACAGTTAAAGCCAAAAAAAAAGGGAGACAGAGTTGTCCTCATTATCTTAAGTACATTTTCTCTTTTTCCTCTGGGCTGTAAGCTGATTCTGGTGAAGGTTTTTGTTTGGGGGGATTTTGGCGTTTTTGGGTTTTTTAAGAGTGCAATATCACCTTAGTTCTGTGCAGAAGCTGAGTTGGTGACACAAGTGATCCCATATTCCTATTCACAGTTCAACATGTGAAAGGTTCAGAAGGTCTGTGACCAACGAACACCCTGCAGGTATACAGGGCAAAACATTTCCACAGAACCAAGACATCATCCTCCTTAGCTCGACCCTGCAAATCAAGCTCTCAATAAAGAGAAGTAAGCCAGAACTCCTTCAATCCCCCCTGAGCACAAAGCAGCATTATTAGTTTGCACTGATGTTATCTCCAGGTTTGTAGGCCAAGCCACAAAGCACAAGACATGTAAACACACTGCACTTCCCATAAACAATTAGTTTTCTAAACCACACCAAGCAGGTCCCACCGTGTTCGTGAGAACTCAACACAGTACAGTGACCAGGAGGAAGGGAGGGCTGTCACTGCCCCATCCCACACAGAGCAGAATTTCTCTGGGAATTGGCATGTAGAGCCCTCTGAAGCAACTCAGACTCTTCAGTGGCTTTGAGGGATAAACACTTACTGCCCCATGTACTTAAGCCTAAAAAAATGTTAGGTCACTGCTCCATGCACAACCTTTTGGTGCATTAAGGTGTTGTCCCAAAATGGGTTTTCACCTGGTGTGCAAGAAGCCAATCCATACATATTAAGTTATTTGATTTATATACAGAGGCATAAATCAGTACAGAAACTTCTCAAAATGGATGCCTAGGTGCCTACTGCAGGGAATACACACAAGGAATAAAAAATAAAACTAGAGAAAAATGAAGACAGTACTATGTGATTCAGAAATTGCAAGGACATAGCAACAGTGTGAATCTCAGGGAACCAAGGCTGAACTACCAGCCTGGAATTCATGTTTTAAAGTCATGTCAATATTCGTGCTTTTGTGGAATCAGAAAAATCCAAATCAAAAGCTACTGGCCAGCAGGGAGGACCTTAGGAGGGGGTGTGAAATGCATCCTACTATAGCTAACAGGCATGACAACAGAACTTCCACCCAAGGAAGAAATCCTGCATGACCCGTGGCCCCTCAAACAAGGAGCACAGTGTGTGACTGAACCATATCCCATGGCAGGAGCAGGATACTCTGACTAAAAGTTGGATATCCCGAACTTCTAGAGGTCAATGGCTAACTAGACACATGATGACCAATCAGATGGTGGGTGCCCAGAAATTACCCAGGGTCTATAAATTGTACAGCTTAAACAAACCACTGCATTGTGAATAGCTCCTGTCACAGTTCCTGCGTTCACCCCAGCTCCCTGTCCTGTTTCCCCTCTTTTCTCACAGCACTTTGTATCTCTGCAGCTCAGACATCACATTGACAACAGGCTGGTCCTCTACAACCAACTGTGGGGGATCAGCCAGCCCTCGAGACCTTAAACTGAAGTACCAAACAAAGCACCCATTGCTGTATTCAAGCATGAGAAACAAACCCTTCATGAGAGGACGAGGGCGTGCAACCTTATTTTTCTCACCAACCAACCTTTCCTGTTTTTCAGAGCAGCAGAGTAGGGGTTAAGAGAGGTGGTATTGATGGGCTGCAGATCACACCACGGGCAGCCAGGACAATTTCCACCTCCACACCACGAGTGGAGAATTTTCCAAAGACTGGTTACACCCAGCAGACAGGGTACAAACTCTGCTGGCCTTTTACCAACCATGAGCAGCAGCTGAGGACTCCAACTACATAAGAAAAAAGCCAGCATCATCTTTGGGAACTGCACAAAGATCAGAAAGACTTGAAGGTGCTGCCTCACAAACTGGACTCTCCAATGATGATTAGAGAAACCTAATCTGAGGAACCTGGGAAAAACAGAACTGGCAGCTGGACATTACAAACAGAGCCACTCTTCTGGGTCTGTTGCATGTGAACTCAGCCAAAAACACACCACCAAACCACCTTGGACCCACACCTATATGGATTCTTCTGACAGTACCCACCAGGGACCCAACAGAAATCCTTTTCCATTCCAGCTTGCAACTTCTGCATGAGAAATTGCATTGGGCAAAATAATAATTTTCATGAATCTTTTAATTACACCTGCATTACATAGATACTGATTCTATGTAAATTGTAACTTGTTTTTTCTAAAACATTGACACTCTTATGAGGCAATTCAGCAATTGTGAAACTGGTGGTAATCAAAATGCCCGTGACAACACAGTAAAACTTTTTACAGTTCTCCACCTACACTCCCTATATCCAAAGAAACGCTTATGAATGGATGACCAAAAGCAATTTTATAACAAGGAAAGAAAGGGGGAAGAGCTAAAACTCCTGCGCAGCATAATGTTCAAGAGAAACGATTACAAGCCAAGGAAATAGGCCACTCACACAGACAGAGAATAGGAAAAATAGAAAAGAAAAAAAATCATCCATAAGCAATGTAAGATGCCACATAGAAATTACAGGGCTAACTGTGGTCCTAATGTCTTCTGCTCTATAACAATTCTAGCCCCATGAGACAGGCTGCTGCTCTGTCAGTTCTTCCAGAGTACACAAAAAACCCATTTGTCAGAGAGGATGCTCCAGGTTTACTTCAGAATGAGGAATTCTGAGTGGTTTGAATGACAAAATATAGCAGTTTCTTGGCTATCTTCTCTGTAATTAAATCTCTTACTCTGGAAGAAAGCACTGAGGCAGATATCAGGAGAGCACTAGCACATGTTTAGGACAGCGATACACACAGAAAAACAAAGCTGGGGTATTTCAGAGCTTTTGGTTCACAGCTTTGGCCAGCTCAAATTCATGTTGGGCATCTCATGCTCTCAGTAGTGCTGAAGATTGGACAAGTGAATATCAAACTGAATTAGCTGCTGGAGCAATCATTTTACCAAGTCAGAGACAAAAAAAAAAGTATAAAGCATCAGTAAATACACCAAATGTCTTCAACTTAAAAAAATACTGAAACATATAAAGCAACTCAGTCTTCCTCAGTCTTAAGTTCCAACAATAACAGGCAAAAAATTCTTCAAGAACATTCACTGCCAGTAATTAAACCATCACAACTCAAATCCAGGAACTAAAACAGTGAGCAAAAGAGAAGCTCTCAGCAATGCACATCTGCCTAAATGACAGCAACTTCCAGCTTCTACACTGCACACCTGAGTGCACAGGTTGAAAATGCAGGTTAAAGCCTAGATCTGAAAGAACTATTTCTGATCTATTTCCTAGTGTTGTGTGCCAGCTGATCCAGACAGCAGAGCTCTACACAAGCACCGTCCTCACAACGCAGTGCCCAGAGTCTCTTCAGCAGCACACACCAGTTCTGACCTTTTAAAGGTGGCACTTATTTCTGCAGTAACATCACGAGACAAAATACCTTACGGACCGTGGACAGCACACTGTTACACACAGAACAGCATTCTTCTTTGTGTTCTACTTTCCCAGGTGCTGGTCCTTGGTCAGAAACCAGTAATATCCCATAAAAAGCCTCAGACTTCTCTGAAATGCGAAACCTACCTATCTTGTACAAAATCTTTTAACCAAAACTGAACAGGCATAGTGCAAGTTCCCATTGCACAAGAACAGCCACAGAAAAAGAAGAAAAAAAAAAAAGCAGAGACAGAAATTGCAGAACACCAAATGAGTTCAAAACACACATCTATGTCAGAACTTTGTAATTCCTTTATTTCTGAAGATGGGCAAAACAGAGACCACTTAGTTTCCAGTACTATTCTTTAGTTAAACAGAAAACAATTCACGACATGATTTGAAGCTAGATTCAAGAAGAACTCAATACCATAATTACATCTATCCAGTGGGTGACTGAGGGCAGGAGCCCCGTCTCCCACCACAATGAATCACAGTGGGAGGAAGCCTTGTTCACTCTTCCCAGAGCACTGCCTCACTGAGCCCTGCCTCACCTTTCTGAAATCCCCTGCAGTGCCCAACAGACTCGGTTAAAACAAATTTATACTCACACAAGCACAGACTAATACACTTTACAGTGAATCATTTCTTTGCTTGGTTACACATGCTGCTGAGTTCCCTTTCAGTTTAGAACTGCAAGACAATATCAAAAAGATCTTGCAGGTTTTCACCAAGTCTTTATTTTGAATATAGTGATATTTTAACAGGGTGTCAGTTACTGGCATTAGAATTTATCTGGGAGGGGGGTTAGGGTGTGTCCCCCTTTTACAGTGATGTGTCCTCCCTGATGGTGCTCGAGGTTCAGTAACCCAGTAACCCTCCTACTTATTGTATCTTAGAACTCAATCTGATTGGAGTTGTCAGGCAAATAAACTTTTCCTTATAATAAAGTCAAACTTAAGAGCAAAAGACTGTCAGCACTTACTGGCATTGGAAAATGAAGGACTTTCCATTAAAGCACCAAGGAACAGATAGTTCCAGATGGGAAGGAATCACCTGCACTATTTAGGATCAACAAACAGAAACCTAAACAAAAATAATTCATTTTTATTTCCCCAGAACATCTCAATTGTTTTTTTCCTGCTCTGTCACCTTCAAAAGAAATGCCTGTGAGCAAAGCAGAAGGAGAACACATCACCGTTAAGGAAGCTTAACAAAAAGAGGCTGCTAGACAGCAAATTTTCCTCTCACGCTCTGCCAGCCAGCCAGTCATTCCCTGACCTGAGGGCAGTGTGCTGAGATGGAGACTGGCAAAGTCTCTGCTCAGGGAGACCCTGCAATGCCCTCAGCTCTCAGGGCTGGCTGCCAGTGCTGATCACTTCTAATGACAAGTGCAGAATAAGAAAACATCCTAGGAGAGGCTCTGGGCTGGAGGATGTGCTCTGTCTGGTACTCTACGGTTCAAAAAGCACAAAGTTCAAGGCTGAGTGTGAGAGTTTTATAAAAGCAGCAGTGTTTTTACGATTGCAGATGACTCACAAACAAGTGCTTAGATTTGCTTTATATTGCTCCACAAACAGAGTCAGCGAGCAACGCTTTCCAGCTCATTTCCAGTTCCGATCCAGCACAGGGCACCAGTGATTACCCAGCTGGCTCAGCAGCTCCAGAGCTGGGGACAAAGAACTGAACAGTTCACACTGAACAGACTCATCCATATGAAGATGTAACTCCTCCCAGGGCCCACAGATCACACCAGTGTTGCAGCTTTCCTAACTCTAGTTCACTCCCTGTGGCTGACAGCAGTGAAGAGCTGGAAGCCGTGGTCACAGAGCAGTGCTCCTCTTCCCAGAAACCCTCACCAACACGTGCATGTGCAAGAAATCCTCACCTACATGTGAAGTGTGAGGCCCAAGGCTTGAGCTGGGCCAGCCTAAACACTGAGCAGCAGTTTAGGCAGGTACAAACAAAGCCAGCACAAGTTCTTGTGAGACCTACAGAGATGTTTGCAGGAGATAATGAACCCCCAACCACCCTGTCTGCCATCCCTGCACGCCCTCAGCAGCCCTGCCACCCAAACTGAGCTTTCCACATCCTAAAGCAGGCTGCATGCAATAATAAAATATTTGATTCTGCATGGATTTTCATTATATCTAAAGCAGTATTTCAAGACAGAGGTCTCAGGGGCCAGGGCATTAATTGCCAGCAGCACAGCAATTCCTGTACCTGTTTCTTTGGTTTTCCATCACAACACAATTACATCCCACACTTTTGTTTTTTAAGTTCCTCCTGAATTTGGAGTTATATACTGGGCAGAGCACAAGGACTTGCTCTTGAACAGAATTACTCCCACACCATCACTTTTAATAGAGAAATCTTATATTTGTTTAATGATACATTTTCAGCCATTCTAAAGTTTATGATGTCCTTTTTCATGATTTCTCTCTGATTGCCTTAAACTCTGAAAGGCCCAAGGTGCATAAGGACTGACGAAGCATTTCCTCCGAATTCAGGAACACTTGAACGTGGCCCTTACTGCTGATGCATTTTCTACTCACTGGTGTGTCATAGATATAAAAACACTGAAAAACCCCAACTGTTTCCACCCCAATATTACTACATGAATAAATATTTACCTGCACTTTAAGCAGAGGAATTGAGTCTTCATCCTGTTTCTGTGAAGATCTCATCACGATTACTGAGTTACTTGAAATGTTATTAGTAGCACTGTTTGTGATTTGTTTGTTGTGACCTGCGCAGTCTATTTCCTTCACTATTTTTCATGTCTCCGTGTTTCACTTCCCAATTATATCCTGTGAAATGCCTAATACGGTGAAACTATGCAAATTTACTTCTACTTAGTTCTCAAATTCTGCTTTTTGTTGTGCTCATATTTGAATTTACATAAATGAGAACACAAGAGTTGAAAAGCAAGACTGAATAATTTTTCAGTAATTAAATCTTATGAGCCATTTAGTGAAGGTGCTGCCCACCTTGTTCCAGGTATCACTTGAAAGACTTCATTCTTTATGATTAAAATAAACTCCCAAGTGTGGATTGCAAGACACTGAACCAACACAGAAATACCTAAGAGTATTTTACAGATATGCTTCTGCAGTCCCACTTGCTGTTTGAGTCCAAATATTACCACATCATACGTAATAACAGCATTCCATTGCTAACAACATGTATACAGTCAATATTATCTGAAACTAGAAGTAATCGCTAAGAATAGTTCTTGTGCTCAAGGAGGAAAAATACAAGCATCTAATAAATGCAGTTTACCTCCAGCTATATCCAACACTCAAAAGCAAATCTATTGAGCCCTTTTAGATAATAAAAGTGTGCATTTTAATCTGCTCTTGCTCCCCACTCCCTCCTCTTTCAGCTAGTGAGGCCTTATAGAAAAAATATTTAACATATGAAGCATAATTTCTGCATGATAATTGATAATACTACATAATTTAAGAACTCCAAATCTGGATTAATCCCAGGCTAGAAGCAAGGGAGTGCTTGGCTTCAAAAACAAACAAACAAAACCCTAAACCCACCAAAACCAAAAACACCCCACAAAAAAAACAAACACAAAAGACAATCCTGCTGTTGTCAAACCAACAGTTTTAATCTGAATTTGTATCCAAAAGGCAGATTCAAATAGTATTCACATATTTTACACTGCCATTGGACATAGCACCTAAAATTACAGAATACACTGTGTAAGAACAAACTGACCGACCCAAACCCTTCTGTGTTCTTCAGCTCAGCAATTTAGACTACACAGCCTTTCCTGGCTTCCTTTGTTAACAAAAGATTTCAGTCCATTCACCAGCTACCTGTTCCACAGGCTTATTCCCGAGAGAAGAAGTGTTTTGTGGGGTCAGGAGCCCTTCAGAGAGAAGTTCCCTTCCACATGCTGAGAAGGGGCAGAGCCTGAGCAGCGCTGGAGCCCCAAGACATGACACAACCTCTGACATTTCCAGATGCAAGGTGTGCAAGGATGGAGGAGAGGCAGCAGATATATCACAGTCATATATCCTGCTGCTGTAACTCAATTATGACACCAGTATTTCCACCATTTTCTGGCAACAGGCATCCAAAATCCACCTCTCCCTGACAGATGAACACGAGTTCCTTCTTCTCTCAGAGCTGATCACTGGAGACTCTCTCTTGACAACTTTGCTGCATTCTGCACCCCAGCCTGTTGCCAATCCCAAACTGCAGGAGCAGTAGGACACAAGGGATGTAACCCTGGGCACACAGAAGAGCTGCTGCAGAAGGAGCAGTATCTGTATTTAAGAAAGCAATTATTAAAATATCCAACACCAAAAAAGTGACCCTTGCAACTGAAAGCAAAGGTTTTTCAGTTTTCACACAATCGATGTGAAATTCTGTCCTGACCAGGACAGAAATTTCTCAACACCGTACTTGACAGCAGAAGAGTGATTTTCAAAGAAAAAGCTCAAAAAATATTTCCTTAAACTCCTCTCAAATTTTCTCTGAACATAAGTGAGAAAGAAAACAAAGCCCCTCTAAAATCCTATTTAACTTCTCACCAGTACTTTGCAAGAAAAAAAGTACATCACAGAACAACAGAAAGTTTAACAACAAACCATTTCATTTGCCACCACACCCCAATAAATCTTTTTTGAGCTTAACTGGTCTGTTAATCACCAAAATGTAGCTGTCTGAGCCAAAGGTTTCAGGAATGCTGCCATTTCTGAAGAACCCTTGTTGTATAAGGGGGTCTAACCACTGCCTCTTTTTCAAAAAAATTGTCATTACATGGTAGAAACCCTTTATTGCTGCACAAACAGAGCTTAAAACCACCCAAAGAGTAGCGTGCTACTTTCCTGGCCAACAAGTCCCAGTTAAATCAACCATGAAGAAGCAGCTTAGGGCATCAAGAGAGTGGAAAACTTTCACAGAAATTAGTACATATTGGTCCGGTTCCTTCAAGCTTTATCAGCACAGCACAGAGCCTGTATTTCTCATCCTCCTGAGGCAATAACCCCAGGAATTCACCTCTAAGCAGTGATATACCAGGATTTTAAACACTGGCAAGTAGTGATGGGGAGACAAAAGGAGCCACCAAATGCTGTAGGCCTCTATAAATCCTGTAGTTGCACAATGAAAGTTGCAAGTTATCAAACAACAAATAAATCTGAAAATTCAGCCACGGTTTGTGAAATTCACGTTAAAAAGAAAGTAACTTGAGGATATTAAAATGATGAGCTGCAGAGATAGGCTAAGGCAAGAATTGCTCTGCTTTCTCATAAAATTTACCTAGAAGTTAACTGGAACAGAAATAACTCAGCGAAAACAGCTATAAATAGAAAGGGGTTAATCATCTAAATTTCTATTCCCATGACAAGAATACACTAAAGACTAACTTTTCAATCTTATGATATGATGCTTTAAAAATACTTTAGCTGCTGCACTAGTATCTGCCTCTACCTAATTTTTAAGAATAATTTCTCCATTATTTTTTTTAAATGCAATAAAGGAGATTTTCCTTTGACAAAAACATTTTCACCAACAGTCATCAAAGTGAGCCTCTGCATCAGCTGGAACAATTATATGTGGTCACTTAAATTGATCTTTTTTTAATGGGGCCACTTAAAAATACACTTACCTTTTCTCCAAGCTAATATAAAGCACATAAAACTTATTTGTCATCGATTTCAACTACCAGAGCTGCTACAAAGTATTTTTCAATTAAGTGTTCGCCTTCATCCTAAAGCAGCAAAGAAACTTACAATCTCTAAGGCTGGAAGGGCCTCTAAGATGATCCAGTCCAACTGTTCTCCCAGCACTGACAAGGCCATGACTAAGCCCTGCCCCAAACATCACATCCATTGTATTTGTTCAAGGACATTAACTCAAGTTTACCATGCAAAGACACCAAAGAAAGAAAACTGCCTCACCCTCGATGCACAGATAAAAACACACCAGGATAACCCAGTGTCTCTGAACTCACACAGAGCCTGTGACACACTTGGAAATTGAATCTAATTATTGCAAATCCCCAGCCAGTGCTTTACTCACAGTACTTCTCACCCGAGTAAATTAACGTTGAAGCCTTTTAAGTTAAACTGAATGGAGTACAGGAAGTAATACACAGAGAGAAGTTCTTTATTTTCAAAATTAGAAACAGATAAGGACATTGGTCATTTTGTGGTGCCCAGCAAGTTGACCATAAAGTGAGCTGTAACACAGCATATTTGCAGTGACAGAAATTAGGACAGCACCCAATATATGCATCCAGCTTTGAAAGATACAGAGCTGCTGCAGATCTCCACAGACCACTCATTTGCGAGCAAAACACTCGACTGTGGTCTTAACATTCTTCCAACTTTTTAGGTTACATCCTCACATTCTTGCCAAACTTGCTTTTATTGAAGAGCTCTACAACAGCCTTCCCTTTTACGCAGAAGTTTTCTGCTCTTCCCTCTCACTGCAAGCCTTCATGCACCAGATTTATTTACAGTGCCCAGAGGAAACAGAAGCTCCCAGTTATCAAAACAGACTGCAGAATGCAAACAAACAATTGCAATGTATTTATGTTAACTGGACTCTAATTTGTGCAGAATGACACTGAGTATAGAAAAAATGGTATCCTAACAGTTAAAGCAACAATTCAGTAAACAAAATGTTGCTGTTGTTATTATTACTCAGATAAAAATAGTTAGGTCATTATTCTGAGCTTACTAAAATTTTCAACATAGCTAGAGGTCACCTAATTCAAGTGTAAATAAACATTTTTATTAAAAAAATATTATCTCCCTACATTAGTACCATGAGTAGCAGATGTGAAAACCTCTGAAGTGCCGGGGAAGTCAAACTGGCCTAGCATGAAGCCTGTCAGTATTCTACACATCCAAAGAGCCAAATCTCTATCTTTAAACACATGGGAAATCTTGCAATTGTTTGCACACAGCTCGTAAAAGTTTATAAACATAATAAAAACATTTAAAGTTAGATATGTAATCGGATGCAGATTATTAGTGTATTATAAAGTGTTTTCTTTATTTTTCAATAAAATATAAAAGGATTTTTGTCAAAAGCATTGTATCTGTCTTACATGAATACTAAAAAGAAGCAGAACAATACTAGCTCCTGAGCACAGATAACCAGTCCCTCCTCATTTTTATTATTAACAACAGAAAGGAAAGTCTCTTTTCTTGCTAGCAAGTTTTGTGCCAAAAATTAATGTACCGTTTGCTGCTGACAATCTGCCAGACTAATGTTTTTCTTCACTCCAGAGGGTTCAGAAACTACTACTCACTTTCCAGTCAGCATTCATCACAGATTCCTCCCATGAAAAGAAAAACAAGACAGCTCTTCTACAGACACACACACTCACCTCAGTCATTACTATACGTAAATAATTTAAAACACTCCAGCAGAAGTACACAGGCGTTCCTCACCTCCTGCTATTGTGGCTCCATCCACAATCCCTCTATTTCACTTAAACCTGGCATAAAACAGAATAAAATCATAGAATCATTTGGGTTGGAAAAGTCCCTCAACAGTAAGTTTAACCTTTAACCCAGTGGTGCCAAGCCCAGCACTAAACCATGCTCTGAGTGCCACATCTGCACATCTTTTAAATATATCCAGGTGATGTATGGTGAGTGCACCACTTCCCTGGGCAGCCTGTTCCAATGCTAGGTAACCCTTTTGGTGATGAAACTTTTCCTGATATCCAACCTAAACCTCCCCTGGTGCAGTTGAGGCAGTTTCCTCTCATCCTATTTCTTGGTGCATGGGAAAAAGCTGAGCCTCACTGGGCTGTAACCTCTCTTCAGGTTGTTGTAAAGCTACACTACTGTAAAACTGTAAAGCCAGCTGTGGCTGCCCCAGCCCTGGCAGTGTCCAAGGCCAGGCTGGACAGGGCCTGGAGCAACCTGGGAGGGTGGAAGCTGTCCCTGCCCATGGCAGGGCAGTGCAACTGGGTGATCTTTAACCTTCCCACCCAAATCATTTTAGGATTCTACATTTCAAATTTTACTTCCTACTAGGTTTGGACTTGTTTTGGGGAATTCAGTCTTGTCCATCACCATTAATTAGCAACAGGACTAACACTCCACTGTGTCTGCTCAAATCCTGATGCTGCCATTGCCCGTGCCCATATGGACAGCACACACACACACACTCTCTCACTGCTGTCTTTACACCAAGCACTAACTCTTCATTGTTTAGAGGATCCCTGGTTAGGACTTAGACAATCCTCCTTAAATATCTTATGTCTAGAACTGCATCCTTAGCAGGGCATGCAGACAACAAACAGTAAACTCAGAAATTCTTTCCCTGTATCAGAAACAAAGTAAGATGCTCAGCAGTAAAAGTCAGAAATACAAATACTCCAAGCCCATGTGATTTTCAAACCCCAATACACAATGCATGCGATGGTGTGAAAATCCCAAAGGCCTTGCCTTCCTCAGCAACACCTATTTCAGTCAAAAAGGGAAGTGGGGAAAAAAAAGAAAAAAAACCAAACCCACAAAAAACCCCAAACGCAAAAAACGTCCCAAGAGCAGCAGAGAGTAAATAACATTGTCACGTATGGTTAACACACTTAAATTCTTTGGGGCTTGGGAGGGAAATAATGGGGGATTTGGGGAGAAGAACTAACTCAAGAGTAGTGAACTTAGTGCCATACTGCAAAAAGAAAAAAAAAGTAAAAAACCTGGGAATACTGAAAGATAGATGAAGTGGAAAAAAGTACAGGCAAAAGGACCAAAGCACTCTTCAAAACCAGACAAGGAATCTGAGACATAAAGCCAAGCAGGAAGGGGATTCAGTGCCCAGTGCAATTTTCAAATAACATTTTATGTGCTTCTTCCTAGCAGGTTAACTTTGAGGTTTTGAGGCTTTTTGAGGTTTTGCTGGCAACACCGACCTTTGTTTACCTGGTTGGCCCCTGTAGCTGTGTCTGTACCAATGGTTTGTACACACAAACTACAGACCAACCTGCAGTCTTCTAGAGGACTAAAGAGCATTGCTCACACCACTGACTGAAAACCATCCTTCTGCAGGACTCAAAAGCAGGTTTTTTGGCTGTTATTTGTAGTGACACAAAGGTAATCAGTTTTTTAAATGACACAGACGTCATATTCTTCTATTATGAACATTCTATAGTCATAAATATCAAATTATTAACTGAAAATAACAGCACATTTCAAAATACGTTATCTTTGATCTTCAATTATCTTCAAAATCAAGTTATCTTTATTTTAAAAAATAAAATGATGCAACAATATCAAAAGGTGCCTTTCGAGCACAATATTTACCAAAGATAAAAAAGGTATTGCTCAATTGTTAGCTCCCGTAAGAACCTCAAGCAGTAAAAAAATGTTACCAGTCGTTCTATTTTCTAGAGATTTTGTACAGTGTTCTCCAAACCCACCTACTCTGATTTTTGGCCTGCTTCTGGTACTCTGTAGCAGCACACAAGCACACTTCTACATTAAATCTGTCACAGAACCACTTGCCAGCAGGACTCTGAGCCTCTTACAGTGTCAGGTTAATGGTACAGACCACCTGCTATTGCACAATCCACATAACAGCTTCCAGGAACGACTGGCTGTTTTTACGCTTATTTTTAAAATATTTAATTGCCCTGATACCTTCCATGCACAAGAAGGACTTTCAGAAACACCAAGAATCAACAACCACTTCATAGCAACACTGTACCATAAAACTAAAGGCACAGCAATATTTTTACAGATTCTTATTAACAGACAACTTCCACCACAGAGCCTCACGTGACTTCCACAAAACCCTTTATCTACCTCTGCCAGCCACACGAGCTCGTGCCCACATTCTGCCAGCTGATGCCAACTCCAAACTTACATCCTCCAATTCATCTCCGAGTTCTCTCAGAGGTTTTTATAAATCCAGTGGATATATGGTGCCTGGGGGCGAGGAGAGGACAGGAATGATCTAAAGTGAGAGCAAGCAGTGCAAGCCTCTAATGGACTACACATCACTTAAAACTGTCCATTAGTTCCAAATTAATGCCTCTGCTTTCTGCTTTGCATACAATATGGGGGGGGAGAAGCCCCAGAAGAGCACTGTGAAAAGAAATTTAAAATCAACCTACACCTTTAGTAGTCCCTAAAAGTGAACCCAAAAAGACAGCTATGAGACGACACTGATTACTGGTGCCTTATAAAAAGAAATTAGAAATAACAGTGCTGCCACTGTTCCTCCCCTTACAAGTAAGTTCACGAAAAGACAAAACATAACATCACATACCAGCACAAAAATTCAAGTCCCAACACAGACTTTACTCCAAATCATCACAGTTTCTGGAAAACAGGAACAAAACTCGTATTTATGTAGCCAGTAGTGAAGCGAAGTATTAAAGATTCTTTATCAACCTAATATGGGAAGTACAACTGTTCAGCTTTACACCAGCATATAAAGCTGAGCTACACAACCATGAAACTACACATCAATACCTCTGATGTAGTTCTTTTAAGATATTTTGATGCTGCTATTATGATGAATTTGCAAAGCTATTCTAAAAAATCAGAGTAACTGCTTTTGCAAACAAAAGCATGATACTCTAGAAACAGAAAAGCACTCTCTACAATTCAATCTCATAGCAAAAATTTAATGCAACACTACCTATGAAAAATGCACGTTTAACAAGTTGAAAAAAAAAACAAAAATAAGCTGTGAGTAGCAAATGTACATGCTTTGTGTCAGGAGGAAGTTATAGTACTCCTAATTCTTATGCTCCTTCAAAAGTAAGTACTAAATGTACTTCTATATAAGTAGATGTAGCTCCAAAGGCAGAAAATTACTCCCAAGTTCAACTAATTCACAATTTTAAGTCAAGAGCACCTAAGGCAAGAAATTGATACAACTGCCCTTCTCCCTTTAATGAACTGAAAAAGGTTTGGCCAAAAGCAGGGAAGTAGCAAAGGTAGGTGAGGACAGCCTGGATCCTCTGCTTGTTTACAACCAGCTTCTGAAAGAGTGTGCCCTGGAGCAGACGAAAATTCAACTTTGGCTGCCTAAAAGAAGCCGAAATCAAACCAAGTAACAATGCATACCCACAAATTAGCAGTGGGGAAGTAGAACTGCCCCAACCCCACTTCTCAAAGGAAGATGGTTTTGACACCACGGTGTTACTCTTTGTTTCTTTAATCTTCTGAAGGCAGTATGTAAATTCAATTATGTTGGTACCTACATATCCACAAGCATTGGCACAGAAGGGCCTCCTCTGCAGCTCCTAATGTATGTAAATGAAACCGCATTCCTGAATTTCTTTCCACCAAAGGCTGAGATAAAAAGATTTACCCGTGTAAATTTGACAGGCTAACACAGATTGGTCGATGTTGCTTACAAACACCTGATACTTCAGGGGTTATCCAGATCCATGGAACCTTCACCTTGAAGATTCCTCAAACTATGATTATTTCAAAGGTTACCTGATTGTAAGTACACACCCTACCAACCCAAAGCAAAACTTTGCTCACTAGTTACTACTAAAATAAACTACAAAAAAAAAAGTTAAATTTCTAACATGAGATGATCTTTGCTCCTAGATCTGATTTAATTATCAAAACAAAGCACATTGAAACTTTCACATGTGAGTAGCTGGAAAGACAGGCAGCACTGCCACAAAACAAATTGTTTCATGCACTGAGGCATTAGTAGTGAATTTCTGGCCTCCATGACTCAAAGTCCTCATGAGATACTGTGTGTAATACTGTGTGTGTCAGCCCAAGAGTATTGGTTTGAGGAAAACACACATTCACTAGAAAACAACAACAACAAAAAAAAAAACCCCACCAAAACAAACAAGCAAGCTTTTCTATGCAACTGTGTGAATGATGCTTATTTCAGATTTTTCTGTCCTGGACTGCTTCCACAGAAACTGCCAGTTGGGAAAAGGAGCAAACCTCCTATCATAGTGGTCTGCTGCTTCCAAGAGTGGCAAGTCAGAAAGTCCAGCTAAACCAAAGCAGCCCCGTGGCCTTTGGATAAACACAGCATCACATTCTACAGCCCAACAAGTCCTGCATTTATTTTCAGGTAACTTAACTGATGGCAACCTTTAAAGAACCAAGGGCAACACTTCGGTGTGTATCTTTGGATCTGTGAAAAAGCACTTAAACTGCTTGACCTGTGTGCCCTGGTCACTGGAACACAACAGCAGCTTTCCAGCTAAACAGCCAAAACACCAGCCTGCATTTGCACACAAATTCTCAATAACAACATTCCTTCCTCTGCACTCTCCTCGTGTATACAACCTTCTAACAGCCTGGATTTTTAATGGGTTTTTGGTTTAAATAGAGCACATAACAGACATATGCAAACTTTAAAGGGAAAGAAGCAATGAAATGGGATATGTTCTCTCTTCACTACATCACAAAAGTCAAAGAAAGTTTTTTTAATTTTTTTTAAGAAGGCTTTCATACACTAGAATTTGGAGTTCTGCCAAAAGTCCACAGACAATTGGAGAACCAAGTGAATTCATGACATCAGATATTCCAAGGAAGTGAAACCTGGTTGAACGGAAGTGTTTTTTACTCCAGAAAAATAGATACTTAAATAGACAAACAACAAAAATATTTTAAGACCACATATGGAGGAGGTCTCTTCTGTTTAAAGAAAAAAAAAACCAAAAAAACACACACACACACAAAAACCCAAAAAACCAAACTCTCCCAAACATTCAATTAATGTTAAGAACCCCACTCAAGCATGTTTCCAAGGCAATACACATCAAAACACTCTTGATGTTACCAATATCCCTGATACTCTTTTTAAAAAGGCCAGTAAACCAGTTAGCAAAGAATTTTCATTCAGTAATCCGTTCCTCAATCCCCCTCTCCTGAAAAGCACTGCTTGCTGGCATGACACTCCCAAAGCCTGGAAACCACCATCAGCCTGAACTGAAGCTTCCAGATCCAAGTTTCCAGGTGACCTGGTGATTGATTCCCCAGCCAACTTAACGCATTCCACTAGACCTCACAACCCTTTGCCAAGCATATGGATGTTCAATATTCCTTTAGATGCAATTTTCCTAAAAGAAAGCATGCTCTAAAGTTTGATTCCACCTTTTAATTAATCTTTGAAGGCAAACAGCTGTGGGAGTCTCTAGCTAATGCTGTGAAACACAGGCCAACCAAATTTCTCCGACATCCTTCATGCATTCATCTCACTTCAAACCCTGAACTATGGAAACATA
Organism: Cyanoderma ruficeps; assembly: GCA_008694505.1. Taxonomy (NCBI): domain Eukaryota; kingdom Metazoa; phylum Chordata; class Aves; order Passeriformes; family Timaliidae; genus Cyanoderma; species Cyanoderma ruficeps. Next base: position 929,398 of record VZDJ01000033.1, on the reverse strand, counting down.
AATTATGTTACTGGGGTTTACAGCTTCAGGAACTTCCTAAGCCTGAATGAAGCTCAATAGCAACAGAATAATGGCTAGTAGGGACTTAGTTAGTACCCAACATTTACAGTTACGGCTACACTTGTCAATTCCAAATGAACAAAACTTGTCATCGTATCTAGTGACAAGAAAAGACTGTAAGTGCATAAAGTTCGGGGAAAAAAAACAAACATCAAAACAAACAAAAAACCCCATCTCCCTACACCCCAATAAAACCTCAGCTTTCCGGGTTTTGGAAAGTGTCCAGCATGAGCCTAAGCACACATGTGTTGGAGCTAGACAAACCAGAGAGTCTGGCATGAAAGGTTTCCGTTTCTCTTTCAGGAACTCTTTGGGAGTAATGAAGATTTATTTCCCCCTTACACAGAAGGAGCTCCTCGTCTGTGGAAGTGTGGTTGTGTGTTAGGAGAGCACACGATGACAGCAGTGCCAAAGCCATCGCTCCGTGCGCCGCCCTGCACAGCGCGCGAGCAGCTGACTGCGAACACATTTCCCAAATACTGCTTTGCCATACAAATTCCTGCGGTTCCGAAGGAAAACAACGCTCAGAAACCCAGCTGAAAACAACCGGGAGTGTCGAGTAATAGAAACGCCACTTAAAATTCACAGAGCAATCACCGGCAGTTCTCAACTAAGGAAAAGAAGAAAAAACCAGGGAAAAAAACCAGCAGGCAGAGCGCGAAGCTTGTCCGGCGAACGCTCGGGGGGAGCAGGCGCCGCGCACCCCGGGACCGTCCAGCCTCTGCCGAGCGCCGCCGAGCCCCGAGCAGCGGAAGGGCCCGGGGCTGTGCCGCTCGCCCCGCGGCGGGAGGGGACACCGGGACCGGACCGGGGGCGCCGCGGGCCCCACACCGGGCCGGACCGGGGGGGCCGGGCACTTGTTGCGGGGCCGTTCCCGGCGCGTTCGCTCACAAAGGCGCCCGCCCGCCGCACCGAGCCCGGCCCAGCCCTGCCCAGCCCCGCCGGCCGCCCTGGGCCCCTTTCCGCCGCCAAACGGCCGCGTCCCGCCGAAACCTTCCCCCGCGCGGGGAGGGCGCGGAGCCGCCCGCGCGGTTGAGCAACCGCGGTGTCGCAAGCGGAGCGGAGCCCTCTTCCTGCGCAGCTCGGCGCCCGGGGCGAGGAGGCACCGCCAGCAGCGAGCTGGAGGCCGAGGGGAGCCCCGCCGCAGCCACACCGACACCGAGCGGGTGCCGCCGGTCCGTCCCGTCCCGCTCGGAGCGCGGCCCGGGCACGGCCGGCCCCGTACGCCCCGCACACCCACCTGCCTGCCCGGGCAGCGGCCGCCGCCGTGTCCGCGCCGCCCCAGCCAGCGCGGCGGCGCTGGCGCCAGCGGGGAGCGCTCCCTCGGCCGCCACCGGCACCGGCGCTGCGCTCCGCCGGGGTTACCAAGGCGATGGCTTCGCCCTCGGGCCGCCGCCGCCAACCCGGGCCAGGCTTTCGCTATCAAACCGCGGGTGGCGGCCAATGGCGCGGCGCGTCCCGCCCCTGCGGGCGCTCCCCTGCCCCGGGAGGGCCGGAGTTGGCCGCGCCTCCGGCCGGCGCTGCGGGCCGGCGGCGAGGAGGGTGGGGGTCGACTTTCCTCCGCCCCGTCGCGGGCCGGGCCGCAGAGCCCCTGGCGAGACCCCCCTGGCTCTCTGGGAGCGCGGACAGACGCTAGTTCCACTTTACAGAACCGCGGACGGACCCGAATTCCACTTTCCCCCCGCTCGGGCGCTCCCCGGGCGCGGCTGGCACTCGCAGCGCCCCGCAGAGCCGCTACCGCAGCCCCGGGCAGCCTCGGACTGCGGGCAGGGGCAGCCGCCCCTGGGCGCGCTGGAAAAGCTCAGCCTAGAGCGCCTTTCCCGAAGCGCCTTTTGGAAAACAGCAGGGAAGAGCTCCTTACAGCAGCTTACTGCCTTGCCAAGGAATTGCCTGATATATCCTCATTGCAAGAGTCCCGCTGCTGAGCTATCAGGAATAGTTACATGGAAACTGGTACCTGTAAAAGGGGTTTTCGGAGGCTTGAGACAAGCAATCAAAGGAAGACGAGGTAAAATGTAACCGGTAATGAAAACAACTTTTGTACGCTGCGGGCTGTCCCCACCCACTGAAATCAGCAGCAACATTCCTGCCGCCTCTAATGAACACAGGGCGAGGCGTAGCACATCCTTGTCCACAAAGAGTATGATCATATTATGCATATTTAAACATCCCTATGCTAATAATCATGCTGTATCATTAAGCTTGTCTATTTTAGTCTGTTCATTTTTCCAGTTATTCCAGTTTTGAAAATGGATGGATGGATTTATTTCCTCAACTTCCCTTGCCGATTCTCAAGGCACTAAAAGTCCATTAAATTTGGATTAGAAAATACCTAGGAAATGCTTTGTTGCTTTTTCCAAACCACGCAAACAACCACAACATGGATTAACTGGAAATCTCTGGGAAGGACAATGATCCCCCCTATTACTTCAGCAAATGGGATTTTTGCATGAATGGTGATCGTGCAATACTACCTCTAGGCAAATCTCAGTGGAAGGGCAGAAGTTAATGAGAAATCTTGCCTACCGTGTGTCAGTTGCTTTCACAGCCTGTCTGTCGTGTAACAATTAACAGCTCCCCTTCCTGCTTTTAACCAGTTCCTTAAGTCTGCTCAGTACCACAGGCATTTGCTCCTGTACATCATGCTGCTACTTCACACCACAGAGTGTAGTAACTGCACTTGACTTCCCTTCTTCCCGGGAAGACAAAAAAAACCCCCAAAAAACCAAAAAAACCCACCTGGTTTATCAGGCAAATATGCAGCTCATACAAACAGATCGTGTTCTACACAATGAAGTTTAGGTTCAGCATCTTGAGTCACTTGTTTCTTCTATTTAAAGTTTACATTGCAATTGAAATATATTTCTGAAGAAATAAGGTATTAATGAAATCCAGTACTGTAAAAAGTCCCAGATACACCATTTTTCAAATCATTCTGATACTTGTGGTTTTGACATTAAATATTCCAGATAGTCTTGGCTTAGATACTGAAACCTTGGCTCAGTAGTTGGCCTCACTGATGACAAATGGGTTTGTGACTGGAAAGGCTTGATAACGTTTTTTTAAAGAGAGCTATTTACTCTGGATCTTGCGACATTAGGTGGTTGTTCTACAGGATCCAGTGCAGCCTTTGCAAAGCATAAGCCAAGTGTGATGTGAGAGACTTATTGGACTGAGCAGAGGGCAACAATCCAGAGGCCTGTAGCCCTGTTTACTATACTGCCATCTTTTCAACTGAATAATGATGCCTTGAAGTGTCTGTCACACATAAAGCCCCAGGCACTTAAAAACTGTCTTGTATAGACAATTTCTGTGAATAGACTTCAATGAAACCTGACCACACCGAGGTTTTCTCCAGGGTTGTAATGCCTGATTTCATATTTTCTATCCATTTTCTGGTTTATGCCTCCAAATACAATCTCAGTATTTAGCAGGGGGAATAAAGAGATCTCAATCAGTAGTTATTAACATATTTCAGGTTATAGTTGATCAGCTTAAATGATATTCATGTTCTTGTCACACATGAGTTGTTACAGACAGTATGTGTAATATCGATAAGGAACTTGCCTTGAAACCTCTTAAAGGAACATTTTTATATCCTGTGTGGCATGCAAAAAAACCCCCACCAGACTTCAAATATCATTTTAATTTTCAATTTCCTTATCTTTAGATTCTCTTCCCACCCCCCTTCACAGAACAACAAATGTTCTATTATTCTGCCCCCCAGGCTATTGTTACATGTGTTCTCAGTATAAGGAAAGGGTTTTGTCTGAAACGGCTGGATCTGAGTCATGTCTTTGCATGTGAAACAGCTGCACACCTAGGGCACATTCTTGGTTGCTTGAAAATGTGTAATTTTTGGGTTTACACTCTTTTAATCCTGTGTCACTGCAGTGATCAGAAGACGGGAACTAAGTTGTGTCTGTATTTGCAAACATCACAGAACCGTGGCAGCAGACCCAGACATTAAAAAAAAGGCAAGTGGAAATGCCATGTTAAGGATGTTTGGCCTGAAGCGAAAAAAACATTTTGAAAAAAATTGAAATTATTAAATCTAAAGGACAACGATCCAGAACACAGCGAAATACTGGGCAGGAGATGCTTAGAAAGAACTCATTAGAAAATTTAAACACAGCAGCTTGCTACTGTCTGATACTGTGACACAAAGGCAACATCTACAAACCAAATGAGCTTTGGGCAGTTAATGCACAGGAATGTTTTCTGGTGAATACAGAATGACATGAGAATCTCTCATCAGTAATTCTTTTCTTTAAAAAAAAAAGTTATATTCAAAACTGTGTGAGCAATAGTAGAGAGAATAATGGTCACTTTACACTGCACGGTCATCCTTTTGTCAGTTTGCTGCCTACTGCTGTCCAAATAAAAGGCTTTAGAACATCTTGCGTGTGACAAATAACATGTCACTCTCCTCAGCAGTCACTAGAGGAAAGCCAGTTTGCTTTATAACATTCAAAAATAGCTTATCTGTTACCAAAACTTTCATCTCCCCTTTAAAGGCCCTCCTTCATCTAGACTAGAAAAAATATGTCCCTTGTTGCCTAAAGCAGCAGGCTGTTACCGTTTGGAAGATGGAATCATTAGTCACTGAAATTTAAGAACTGTTAATAAACAAGTGAATAATACTGGTTGTGACTATTTCAAACCACATGTTTACTAAAATAAATCCAAGAATCAGGTTTAACTATCAAAGTCTATATTTAATCTACTGCAGGGAAAACACTGAGATTCTCAATTCATGATTTCATGCCCTAGGTTAAAGTACTGCAGCACATATAAAAGATATGACAAAGAGGATAAGGTATGTGGGTAGCACAGTCCTGTCCCAGCCTCAGCTGGCAAATACAAGTTGGCCTCCTGGACCTTCCCCATCTCTGCAGCTGTTAGACAGCCCAGTGTGTGAAATCCAAGCTGGCCACTGCCACCAGGGCCTCTCAGGGTGCATGGAGAAGCGCTCATGGCACGGACAAGGACGCGGTGTGATGCCACCGCAACACCCCAGTGCTGTGAGCAGGACACTCCCCAGAGGAGCTCTGGGCAGTGCTTTGGCCCCTGGGCTCCAGCCTGCGTGTCCATAAAAGCCTCCCTTTGTGTCTCACGCTGACTCTGGTACAGGGGAGGCAGCAGCAGCAAACAGCCCCAGTGATGTTCAGCACCAATGTCAGACAGAACTGGGTTTGGCTAATGAAGCAAAGCCTGCAGCAATAACAAGCAGCTCTTAACAGTGCTTTGCTATACCAAGTTATTTAACATGAGTAAAATTCGGTAGAAAAGTTCTCTGAGAACCTAAAGTGTATGTACAGGAATCAGAGAGGCAAAGCCCTCTGCCAGCTGCAGCAGCCCCTCAAATCCAGCTGCAGCAGCCCAGGCACCATCCTGGCACTTCCCTGTTCTGCTCCCCCCACGGAATTCTGTGTCTGAGGCCTCTCATTTTAAAATTTTAAGCCTAACTTAAATGACACAGAGCCACTTGAAATACAGGGCCTCTTCCTCAACCTCCCTGAGCTCTCTGGCTGCTGTGCCACACCAGAATCACCAGCATGTCACCTGATGCACCCATCAGGGCAGACACAGCCCTGCTGTGAACTGGTGGGCACTTTCTGCTCTTGCTGCTTCTCCCCGCTCAGACAAGCTGTGTGAGCTGGTGAGCAGCAGCAGCAGGTCCGAGCTGGAGGGAGGCCTGACCCCACCAAGGCTCTCCTGGAGCACGGGCTGTGCTGGTAATCCCACAGAGCACAACTGCGTCCCTGGGGCTCTCCAAACCTGGCTCCTGGCTGGGGAACTGCAGAGTCCTCTGCACGGAGGCAGCAGCTGTGCCGGGAAGGGCTGGGAGCTGAACCTCCCACCCCACCAGGGAAATCCACGGCCAGAAAGCACATGGTCCTATTGCTTCCAAAGCACAGAAACCCCATGGGCAGGAGCTCCTAGGCAGGCACTTTGAAATGGTGGCAGTTTGATCAGTTCATGCAAATTCTATCGTAATAAAGCAGTGAATTTTTAATAGCACTAATCTGACAAACTGACTGAAAATACTGTCACTAATTCCATACCATAGCCAGTGTATCTTTTTCTGCATCTGTTTTGGTTTCTGGTATGGTCCCACTTTACAAAACGGCTTTTTCATGAGCTATGTGGAGCTTCATTTGTATCAGCAAATGAAGATTAAAAAAACCTATTCAGAATTAGGAAGAGTAAGGCCTTTACAAGAATCAACAGCATCCTGAAGTGGCTAACTGACTGTCCTGCTACATTCTCCCTTTATATACAAATAACTCTGTGCAGTCTCTCGTTTTTCCAGTTTCCTAACACAGACTTTGTAAAAATAGTTCCACCAATACAAAACAAATTCTTTCATCCAAAAGGCCAATGCCTACTAGAACAGGATTTCTGTCCACATGTAACCTCACATCCCACACAGACAAGTCTCCCACCAGCTATCATTTCCTCTGCCTACATTATGGGTCTGAATTCATAACCAATATTAACATTTTATTAGCATAACTGGATTGCTAGAAATGTCAGGTTTTAGACGAGGCACCGAGTTCCCTTGTGTTATTTCTACCGACTTTTCTAATCAAATACAAAGATCCCATGACACATTTTGACAAAAAGTAGGGCACAGCCAGCTTATTTATTCTTTTACTAAAAATAGGCTTCAATGTCCAGCAGGTTGTAATGTGTGAGACAGCACTGCAAGTGTAACAGCTGCTCTACCTGCCTCGATACATCTGTGTTACCAGCCCCTCTTTGCAATCTGCTAATTACCAAAATCAAACATCAGTCTTCCCAAGGAGTTTCCTTTTGCTGAAATGCTTACTATGATTAGGCTAACCAGCAACTGGAAAAGCAATAAAATATCTTCTCATCCTTACAGGAGGAGTTTCTGACACCCTTCCAAGCACAGCACAGCATGTTCTACATCTCTTGGGTTAATGGCATATTACTATTCTCAGCCAGAGGCAAAGACTAGAAAGAGATTCATTACAGGAAATCTGTCTCTCTCTCAGCCTCTTTGCATATTTATTTTCTAGCTGGCCTTTTTGTTAAAGCAATTCTGGTAACAGAGCAGATGTGACAACTGTGAAAACCAGCAATGATCAGGAATACTATTGAGGCTGTCACACTTTTTAATGACTGTGGATATAAGACACTGTATTATTTCACAATTTCACCTTGAGGAGACTTTCAACTGATGTTTTGTCAAGTTTTCTTAGAGGAGATCATTGTCCAGCCACAATGGTGTAAGTCACGGTTAGCAAGACTTTGTTTTGTCAGAACTGCCACAAGACAGAAGAGTCTTCACCCCTCCAAGTACACTGATGCAGCTCTCCTTTGGGTCAAACACATCTACTGACCTGCAGTGCACAGTGGGCATCACCTCAGAATTTGGCCATGTGACTTTGCAAACCATGAAAGACATGCTCCAACCCAAAACTTCTTTACTTCACACGAGTTACATGTGATGTGCAAACCAAAGAAAGAGGTAAAAGCAAATGCGATCTATTGCTGCTGCCGTAAGACGCAGGTACTGCATTAACATGTCGCTAGCCCATGGAAAACATGATCAAAACAATCATTTCATCGCTTATCACCACTACACCTACATAGCAGGGCAAACTAAAAAAGTTGTTATGAAATTTAAAAAATCTCTTAAGTACTAGAAAAATGACATGCTACATGCATCATCATTCCTCAAAAATACCAATTCGAACTACAAATGGACTATTATTTTGAATCTCTATCTAAAATCTCAGATTCTAACTTCTTCCCTCTGGTGACTGTGTTGTAATTTTAATACTATTGATGAGTTTCTATTTTTAAAAGGACTACCAAGAATACATATATATAGCAGATAGGCTTTCAAAAGGCATTTACAGATGTCTTATTAACTATGTTTCAAGTCTAATATTAGTTCATGTACAACTAAATTCAATGTTTATTTTTCTATAAAACTGTCCTACACTAAATCGGTACAAACAGAGACACAAGCACACAATGAATTGATGAGAAGCAAGAATGTTCAGTTCCCTGCTGCATCAGACAGAAATAATTTCATCTCACAGTTCTACTAAACTTCTGCTAATCCAGAGCCATGTGTCCCATCCAAAGCAGCAAAGAGCAGCACTCTGACACATTTCAGAGCAGTGTTACTAACGGGCACTGCACAAGCAATGCAGGAGAGATTCCTGGAATACTCCTAAAATGCCAGTACATTTTTTGAGGCATTGTTCTGCCAGCCTTTCGTTGCTAGACAATCCAGTCATCCTGAATCAGGAAGAGTCATGTTATTCCTAGGAATTATATTTTAGACAGTTTCTTTGAGCTACAGATGCATCATCCTAATTTTTAGTCTACAAGAGTTAAAATTACTAAGTCTGGTAAGATCCATCACAAAAAAACCCTTAAAATTATTGCAGTGTAAGAGTACAAATACACTATTATTCCTTTCAAAACTAGAAATTAAGCCTGCCTTACTATTTTGGAAACTCCAGACTTTGTGCTAAATCACTTTTTACTAGGTTTCCGGGTATTGATTAACCAAATCAAAAACTGTGTGTTTCAGCTGCTCAGCCTGGCGGTCTATCACAACAAGCCGAAAGTTTCATTTATGACTCATACGCCTTTAGATTAAACAACTACGCAAATGATGCCAAGTCTTTGTTTATCACAGCTTTGTCAGCAAAACAAAATCATCCAGCAGGTGAATCATGAAATTACTGTCTGTGTGGATGAGGGAAGCAGAGATGCCAGCTGAACTTCACGCTTCCCAATCTATTTCCCCTTCTCGTCTCCTTCACTTTGTGACTGCAGCCCTGCTCATGTGAGCAGAACTCTCCCTGCCTTTTCCTCAACACAGCTCACTTGGCTGCAGTTCAGAAAGTCCTTTGGGCACATCAGGAGAACTGCAGCTTAAGTGGCTTGCTCAGGAGAGTGCCCTTGCTGCCTCCCTCTGTGAGGGGAAGTGGGGTTTATTTCCAGAATGAGAAGTGCATCCATTTCAATGGTTCCACCTGTTCAATGTGATGCTCCCCTGCTTGGAGAAGGCTCACAGGGGGCTTTTGTTGCAATTCTGTTCCACTCTGGAGAAAGACCGACAGGGTGGCAGTGCTCAGAGGAGGAGCAGCTGGCTGGACAAGGTTAGGTCACCTTCACAAGAGAGCACATTCCAGCAGCTCATAAAAATGTGGCTAAGAACACTTTTTCTATTCCTGGAATGTATCTCATTGCCAAAGAAGGTAGCTACGACCAGGAAAATATTCCATGGGGAGCAAACAAATTCTCCTGCCAAAGCCATTCCTCCCTGCTCCACCCCAGCTGATATTACCCAAGTTGAATAATGCATGTCAAGGTATTAGGTAACATGTAAACACTTCCAGTAAATGTTTCTGCTGCAAGCCTTGCCTTAACTGGTATTGCTTCCCCCCTGTGATAATGGAAAAACATCTTTCTCAGTTCCTCTGCACCTAAAGCTTATTATTAATGAGGTACTTCCCACCAAATGTTGGCTGGAATCTTCCTCTTGCCCCATCTCCAAGGTAGATTTTAAACCTCTTGAAAACTTAGCTTGCTCAGAGGCAGCCTTCTCTGAAAGCCCCTGACTGGCATCACAGCCCATGCAGTGGGGAAAGCTGATGTCTCAGGAGAAAAGCAGTTCTGGTAATATTCTTAAGAACAGATGACAAATTCCAATGGAAGCAAGTTGGGGATTTTCTCCTCCCACCAAGGATGTTTTATACAAGCCTTATCTCCCCATTGTGCATTGCCCAACAGTGTTCCCCACCCCAATTTTGAGAATACGTGTTTTCACATCTTTTTCCAAGGGGAGCCATTGTTTTTTTCAATCTGATAGAGGACATCTCCTTGGAATTTAGTGTCACTTTAGGCATGCCCACTGCTTGCACATCATATGCCAGTAATTCCTTCTGCTTTACTGTCTGGGACACTCCACAACAGGGACAAAAGCAGTTCTGCACCAACTGACCAAAGGGGACATGGTTAATCACATCACTAGGATGAAGATGGCTCTTGAATCACCTCCATGAGACTCAGAATCATTAGTCCCAAGGGAGAACTGCCCAAGGAAATTTCTGGGATTTTCCACTAGCATTTGTACTTTCATAAGGGTTTTCTGTAGGAAAGACTGATCTGGAGTGAAGTATCCAAGGAACTCCCAGGGAACAACACCAAATTCCACTGCCCAGGCAGGAAGTTCAGGAAGAGCTGTTAAGTAAGAAGGCAACCTCATGCATTTTCTATAACTTTTTCCAAGTATAAATTATTTAATTTAATGTCTGTTAACTGCACAGGGCTGAGAGCTGTGGATTCAGTTGGATTGGTTCCTTTCCATAACTGTTTTCCTGGCAATTGAACTTGCAGCCCGGCTGAGGATGTGACACCAGCAGCACTAAACACTACTTAGATCCAAGGATTTAAGTCACTGCAACTGGTAAGAAATATGCTCCTGTTTGGGCAATGAATGGAAAGCAGAAATACCAGTTAACAACTTCCTCCAAGCCTTCTCTGCTCTCTGCTTACAGCAGCAGCCTTTTGTGCCTGATCTCGCACATCTGCAAGAGAAGTAACGGGAATATCCCAGCTCCCAGGAGCAAGGCCTCCCACCTCTGTCTGACAACTGCAACATCAGCACCAGTGACTGTTCAAAGACCATAAAGCACAGGTGAACTGAAATCACACCCACTATGGCAAAATCAGGTCACAATTACATGACAACTGTTGTGCACATCTCAGGAACTGATATGGGCTTGTTTTTTTTGTCTGGGCTGATCAGGAGAGGCACAAAGCAAAACCCGGGCCAGAAGGAGCCTGTCCTGCTCAGAAGATTGTTCAGGAGAAGGTTAATGACTGCATTAGAGCTATCACAGGAATGCCAGTGCTCAGTAAGGAGTGTTTTGAAGAAGGGTTTCCAAATGCTACTCCTTGCTGCTTTTAGTTCCCACACAGAAGAACTATTGGAAAGACCAAACCATTCACAAACACCTTTGGAGAAAGCTTTGGTCAGCCACGGCTGCTTTCCTAAGAAAGGGTAACCCACTGCAGCCTTAATTCTTCTTTGTGCTGTGAAATAACCTTTTCTGATGAAAGACTAATAAAACTACTGATTTCCAGACTTCTAAAAATGGTAGGGCTAAGTGGACACTCAGAAAGACCAGTGGAGTCTAGACTTCTCAAGACCTGGAAAGTTCACCTGAAAAGCTGTTTATTTTTCAGCCAGGGCACTGAGGGCACTAAAGCTCAGGTATAAATTCCTGGTTCAGAGAGGAATGTGATGACAGTGAAGGAAGTGCATTTGCACTGTCCTTTTTCCCCTCCACCACCTGCAAAGCAGAATTGTGCTGCCCAGCTCCTGCCTGGACCCCTCTCCTCAGGGACAGGGGAAGAGGGACAAGGACAGAGGAACAGGCAGGCACCTGCCACAGCCTCCACAGCAGCAGCACGTGGGAAAAAGCAGGACACACAGAGGCAGGAGGGGCTCTCCTGAGGGGGCTGGTTGGTGTGCACATCACACACACGTACAGATGTATATAATCCACACCTCCTGCAACTTCACAGCAGTTTGGCCTTCTAGCTCTCAATACATGCAAGAAGTGCCAGACACCACAAGCTTGTGGTTATGAAGCAGCGTCTGGCAGCAGCAGTCTCCCAGCCCTCTGCAGATATCCCACACCCCACCAGGTGTGGCATACAACTGGGATAGGTGTGCTGGGACCACACCCATCCAGCAGGAAGGCTGGATGGTAATGACAGCCTGCACACACCTGGCATATGGAAATGTTTACGTATCTGACTGCACACAGGTCTGTATCCTTATTGCTGTGTGCTCACTCACAGAGCTTGGAGCAGAGCACTTTGGCAAACCTGTGTCAGCTGCAGTGATCCATCCAGACCTCACACTGCAGAGAGCTGCTAAAGCAGAGCTGTGATGTAAGGCCATTACGGGAGAGCATTCACACAAATCCTTTCTAAGCCTTTCTAGTGCCCCACACAATGGACACCAACACATCATTGAAACTGAAACTTCAAGTACATCCTTACCGTGTCATTAAACTATATTTAGAGTTCCTTTTATCAAGTACAATTTTCAGTTATGTGACTCAGTTACAGTGAGAACTAGACAGGTGTTTCAAAACAGCAAAAAAAAATGTATCAAGTATCAGCTCTCAAGGACCTTTGTTCTAAAGAACAATTAACAACAGAGCAAATACCTTGGGCAGTCACAATACAGGAAAAGGAGTCTCTATACCCCAGTGAAAAAAGTCTCAATTCGTGAAATAGCATCTGTAAACTGCCAAACCATCCTATGCTAATTCCTTCATATAGTAGATCCAAAATTACCACTTAAAACACTATCATTAAACATTAGTCTTTTCCTTTGATAATTTAACTTTAAGATGTTTATTTAACCTTTAAATCTTGACTTTTATGCTAAATATTCCTCTGAGAAAAAGATCTGAATAAAGTATTAGAGAGAGGCATACTTCACCTCTTTTAATCTTAGTCACATCTTAAACTACCATTATCGCAGATATATGTTAAAAAGAAATACACAGATACAAAAAACAAGATCCTGTTACAACGTCAGGTTTTCTATCAAAGAACATGCCATTACACTTTGTGGCTTAATCATTTTCAAACCTAAGAATTGATGATGCTCAGCTAAACTGTCCATAAAATATGTCTTGGAAAACAGCATGATTTTGTTTTTCTGTTTTCTTTCCTTCCCCCACAACAACAGCTGGGGGAACAATCGTGCAGTCCTATAGTGGCTTGGCCATATGAACTCTATTAAAAAACTGATTATTTCAAGTTGTTAAAGATCAGGTGATAGCGTCCCTCAAAAGACAAAAGAATGCGAACAGACCCTAATTACTATCTGATAGAAGTGGGGCTGTTGCACTGTGTAAACGCTGAATTAGAGTGATAATGCAGGGAGAATCAACAAAAGCAGCTTTGTGTTGCTCCCTGCAGCCGGTAAGAGCTCCTGCAGGGGCTGTTCCTTCCAGCCTGTGGAGCTCTGCAGAGTGGAACACCGGGTTTTCCACACCCTGCTCAGATGTTCCTCCAAGTGCTTCTCCAGCGTAGTTTAAGAGAACAAACCCGTGTCCCACGCTACACATCTTGTCTGCGCCGAAGAGTTTTTAAATAAATCCTTCTGGGCTTACTGACTAACTCAGCCCCGGTAAGGTAACTCTTACCTCTCAAACACACCCACCCAGTGCACCTGTGGCACTGTGCAGAGACCCCAGCTGTCCCACCACTGCTCCTCTCTGGCTTTACCCAAGAAGGGGCTGTTCCCCTGCATTTGGGGCTGATGGGATGTGCTGTTCCAGGTGACACTGCAGTGTCACTCCGCAGCAAACAGCCGCTCTGCACACCAGGACGGGCTCTGCCTTCACCGGGGCTGGCACCCAAACACACCGGGGTCACACTGGAGGCTGCTGAGGGCACAAGGCCACCACGAACCACTGCACGGCCGGTTTATCACCAGCTCCGAGTGACTCTGCCGGCCTCATGCAGGTTCTCTGACAGACACTGAGTGTCTGAAGCACCAGCCTGCCGTTTTAATGCCCAGAAAATCACACTGTGTTTGGTACTCCGGGTCTGCAGCAGCTGATCCCACACACCCTCACCTGGAACCTTACACACACAGAAATCCTGCCGAGTGCAACAGCTTTTCCAAACTAATCTCCTCCAGCATATGTAGCTTCCTCTTTTCCAATTCATCCCATCTCTTAATGGTCTTTCCATCTAGTTAAATATGATTTTCCAAGGTTTCCAATCCATCTTTTTCCTTTTTTTTTCCTTATCTGTTAATGTCCAGTTAATGATATTAAAGGGAAATTTATTAAAGAACTACCTTAGCTCAATTTCTGTCCACGTTTTTTTCTCCAAACTGGCTGAGTGTGACCTTTGCAAAGGTATTTAGCAGAGGCCTGTCATTTGTCAAAATATTTTTCCAATTTTTGTCAGTATGAATTTTGAAATCATTACTAAATTATTTTTGTGACATCAATTTAAAAAAAATGTTCTCTAGCTAAGTTGACATATTTTTGTCTAATTCCTTAAAACTGCATGAGATGAAGTACACAGTGGAAAAAACCCATAAAATCTGGTTTGTGGCCAAAATTCCACCTTGACATAAAACAGAAGGGGGAGAAAAATTAAATCTCTTGAATAGTATTTCCCAAGTGTTTATTAAGAATTGCTTTCTTTCTTAGTCTCAAATCCAAGTCAGCAATGCCACATCTGGGTTTGATGAGGTCTGTTGAAAATCTGTTGGGACAAGCCCTCGTTCTGCTGCCCTGCCTTCTCCAGTAGGTTCTGCACCCACGGCACACGCAGCCCAAATTGTTCATTTCTCACAGCTCTCATTAACCTCTGACTGCTGTGTCCGTTCTGGGTGCCACGGTGGAATCATGAGACCAGTTCAAATATCTTCTTACAGTTGCTGCTAAATCGTAACTGTTTGAAAAGATTAAGTGTGACAGGTCAGAGAGAGGAACAAAGAGTTTTATTCATGGAGAATCTTAGTGGCCTTCAAAGCAAGTCATATGAGAAATATATGAATATATACGTTTTTATAGCTCGTGCCTAAATTAGAAACAAGATCAGAAATCTCAGTGTCCCTCATGAACTCCTTCCTGCCTCCCCATGTTCTCCTATTCATTTTGGATGATACACTGTACACTTTCTTCTTCCTCTCATCCCTCCTTGTCCCTTGTCACCCCTCTTTGCACACCCTGCTCCGCGACTCTGCGCTCACTTGTAAGCATGTCCTGGATTCAGAGATGCAACACCCCAAGGTCTGCCGCTCTGGAAATCTGGGAATTGCCAGCTGTGAATTTCCCATCTTGCATCCCCCAAAGAAACAAAGTGAGTATGAAGCCAGACTCTAGCCCTCCTTAACAAGTGATGTTCAAATACACTTCACAGCAAGGTAAGAAACAAGCAAGTTAATGTGGTATGTGACAGAAGAACTGTCAAAGCAAAGTTCCTGAGGAAAAAGGCCATTTCCTCACCCTCTGGCTTTGGAACTAGACCAGGATAAGCTGACTGAGTGAGGCAGAAGTGCTGGCCATTTGACCACCTCAACAGGCGGGAAAAAAAAAGGGGGGGAAAAAGAGGAAAAAAAATGCAGAAAACAAGTGAAAACTGCTTCCACATGAATCCTTAGGGCCATCCAAACTGGAAGGTATGTTAGAAACCACTTCTCTTTGTGGGATTAAGATTTTGAAGTCAATCAGGGCAATCATTTTTGGAGATATAATAAATACAGACAGTACCTTTTGATTCAGAGAGAAGAGAGAGCAAGAGACAAACTTCTGGCTGGACAAAAAACGCTTCCCGCAAGAACAACCACCTCTAAAAGAAGTAAAGAGAGCAACAGCAGCTATTCCGATTTACACTGATGTCACAGAACAGAATTGAAACCAGCCAGTATCTCTAACTGGTACCAATTGCTACATTCCTCAGAAGGCTGCAATCTCCCTTCCACACAGGAAAGGAAAATCGTTTCTTTTAGCGGAACTCAGAATTGCCCAACTCTAATTAATCTTCTAAAACAGGAAATCCCTGCCAGCACAGGTGGAACTATAACACACTGGCTGTGCAGCTGGGGAACATGAAAAATGGGATTTCCATGTTCCCGTCTCACCCACCAAAAACAGAGTAAGTAAAACAGGCAGCTGAAAAATCTGAAAAGAAGAATGTAAGTAAAAAAACTGAGCTGGGAATTTAGGAAGTCACTGGGTCATTCCTAAGAAAATTCCCTACTGTGTCAAGGATGGTTTGAGCCCTTCTGAGGAAGCTGCCGTCACTGAGAGCTGAGTTTTAGGGCAAAGGAAACTCATCTGAATCTGTATTTTAGGAACCAAAGTTGACAGGACACTCTGTTGCCTTCTGAAAGAGCCTTGTAATGTGCATGGGCAAGTCCAGCTTCCCTCAGCCACCCCTTTGTTCTCTGTAATTGCTATGTTTAAATACGGTTTACACTGTTACTCACTGCACCACATCACAAAAGATGAATGTCAGGATAGACATTTCTTTGCCATTGAAATGTTACTTGAGTTAAAAGTCAAGACAAGAAATAGACATTTCTTTTTGATATTTACTTTGATATTTTATTTTATTTTATTTTATTTTATTTTATTTTATTTTATTTTATTTTATTTTATTTTATTTTATTTTATTTTATTTTTTTAAACAATCTGGCCTAGTTGAAGTTGTCCCTGCCATGGCTGGGGGGTTGGAACTAGATGATCTCTAAGGTTCCATAAGGTCCCTTCCATGCCAGACCATTCTGTGATGCTGTGACTGGATGACATCAAGCACCACAAAACCATCTGTATCAGAAGAAAGACACAGGGCAGATTTCAGAGAAACTGAAAAAAAATCTGTGTCTCAAACTAAAACAACTAACACAAGAGTAGCACCTAAGCTTTGTTCAGACTAGGGGAAGTTCAGTGAGCCAGTGATAGAAGAGCTGTCAGGGTGGTGTACTGAAAGGTGTATTTTGCCCAGAAGAGCAGTGCTCTCAGTATAAAACAGCCTGAGTACTTCCAGCCATAGGAAGTGACCCTCACTCATCTGATGTGCCAGACCAGGTGGGTAAAAACAAAAACCAGAATAATTTCCTTTAACTACAAATACACCCTCTACACTTGCTCACTGGGGGAAAAGATAAATATACTTACTATTAGTAACACTGGGGGAGTATGATACTTTCTTTCTTTCCTACACACACACACACAAGTTCTCTATTCAGACTATTAGAAGGCTAACTTTTCTCACACATACATTTCAGTCCACATAACAGGTATTTGCATTGTTACGTTACTTTCTCATGAATCTATGTTTCATTGCTGCATTTCCAAAGGCCACTGAGCCCACAGGACACTGCTGTAGTCAATGTGGTTTTGTACTGCACGGCAAAGGAAGGCATGCCTGGAAATGACCTGAACACATGCAATGAAGGCAGTCAAACCAGCGAGATTACTCAGCTGGGCTTCCATTTCAGCCTGGATGCAATGTTCCAGCCAGGAAGTAACGCATATTCTCCAGAACAGATGTAATCAGAGGCACAGAACCTTGGCTGCTCACAATTCAATGTTTTCATGGGCATTGCCAGTACCATGTCAGGGCTGGGAGTATCCTGACACAGCAGGCTGCAGGCAGATCAGAAGCACAAGCTGGTCCAGTGTACACGTGCCCTTCAGCAGCCCCACAGCCACCCTCAGTCTGACCTCTGTGATCCAGGCTGCTACACTCAATATTGAAGGCAAATGTACAGGAATAACTAAAAACTATTTTCCTCCTGGCCTATTAGTGAAGTGCTTAATTGAAGAAGACAAAAGATTTAACAGACATGGTTCTTCCTCTCAAATGGATTGGTAAAACACAGAATTTAACGTTAGGTAACTGCAGAACTGAGATAATGTCATGATGTTTTGCCTTCTACAAGATGAAAGCAAAAACCTGGTTGCTGTATTAAGAAGGGAAATGATTTTAAATAAATATCTTAACTTCCTGGCAAATTACAAGGTTTAGGTCAGCTCTAAAAGGAATTTGTGGCAGCTAGAATAAGGCATCTATGTGAAAGATTAATAGTAATGAAAACTAAACTCTTGAAAAAATATAAGTAATGCTTGTTGAATTTATTATCACCTGTAAGACTGGTTATGTTAATAATCCTTCATGTTATGCCAAGTATGTTTCATGTTATGAAAATAATTAATAGTTTACAACCTTCCCACTGAAGTTTCAGTGCCAATGTTGTTTTGACTGTTGACAATAAATACAAAGTATAATCCTAAACATTCAGGCCTTCAACATGAATTCCTTCTATCTAAGCAACTTCCTTGAAAAGTAATAAGAAATCTAACAGGGCAGCAATACCCTGTGAGTTGCTGGGTGACAGACTCAGTGGGGAATTTTGGCCTCACTGCTCACAACTCTTCAATGAAGTCCACTCTGCTCATGACCTGGAGGAGCAGACCCGATGAGTGCACTCAGGGTTCCACAGCTGAGCTCTGCTGAGCCCCAAAAACGCTCAGGAGTCAGTGATGAGAACCAGGGTGCTACCGAAGCTTGGCTGACTGTGCTGTTCAGGGGGTGCTGTTAAACCCTGAGGGCTTTGTCTCACGTGCAAGCTCTTTCCTCCTTGTCTGAAGCAGCTGTGAAACAATGTTCACCTCAAACCAGCAATAAGGAATGTCTGCAAGGACACAGCACCGTGAGAGAGGATGGAGAGGAAGAGAAGGAAATGGAGAATAAAGCAAAAGATGGAAGGGAGGAAGGTCAGAAGGTTGTTTATATGCTTACAAAATCTCTAAAATAAAAGTCACACCCCAGAGAGATGCAGGTGGCAAACTGATCTCATTAGAAAAACCACAATGGTTCAGAGACAAGGTTTGTTTCTGCCAGGATCCTGTTTCCAGTACTGCTCATACCCAGATGTTGCAGAGGAAGGTTCCCAGCCACACTTTGACAGAATTTAATGCGATTCCTGAAGGACAAGCCAGAAATATTTGGCTAAAATTCATTGCCAAGTTAGACAAACACTACACAAGGAAGAAATAAAATCCACTGTTTAGAGCAGGACACCCATGGTTATCAAGTTTAGAACCTGCTCACAGCATGTTTCCTTGGAAACAGCACTTGGTGCAGCACACAGCATCCCTGCAGAACTTCCACGGCCAAAAAACTCTGATATACGCCTCAAGAGTGTGAGAAATAAACCTGGCTGCTCACTGCTCTGTTAGCCTAGGAACTGAGCAACCGGTATGCAAACAGCACCAAATCCACCAAATCCACCAAGGTGTGAAAGGACTGCAATATCCACCTGCACCACGCAGACTTTTGGGGCAAAGCATTAAGATTTATATTTCCACCTACACTTAGGGAAGAGAGTGCCCCACCAGGACGACATGGCAGTCAGTGTTTCACTCATGTCAGGGCAAGATACCAAGAAATGGACAAGACAGACTGCATTCATTCCTCATCCCTCCATTAATACTGAATCTTAGGAACTGCTGCCCAGGGCTAGTCCAAAAACTCCCTTCATGATGTTTTTCTATTGAAAATTGTGTCTTTCTCTTGGGGGGAAAAAAAAAGCTTTCCATTAAAGACCCTCACTCTGTCTAGTATTTAATTTCTAAAAACACCAAGGCCTACTATGTTTTTGTTTTCAACCAAAACTTGTTTTTGAAGTGGTGCCTCACAGGAGCTGTGGTTCAGTTGCCAGAGCACATCTCCCACAAGGTGTGAGATCATTTAGATGGGAGGTGATGACACCACTGGGGAGATGCAGCCTGGCCAGGGAAGCCAGGCTGCAGCTCAGTCAAAGCTGTCAATCAAAAAGTATTCATTATTTTAGAAAGTCTACTGCAAATGTTGACAAAAGTAATGTGCTTCACTTAAAATTTTTCTGCAATATAATATATTTGGTGATTGTGTCTGTTCCTCACCATTTCTGGGCACTCCTGAAGCTGCCACTCATAGAAGTGGAATGAGCAGGACACTGGAGACCCCAAGAACAGCAGCCACAGCCCATCACTTCCAGACTCCTTCCATGCTTGGGAATTGCAAGGGAATTCTTGCTCTCCTCAAGCATCTCAGCTCCAGTATCTGGCCACTCATTGCCAAAAGGGACTGAGCTCCCTGGGAATGCTCTGACAACGTCAAAGATTAACTCATTGATCCTCATGTTTAATGTACAAAAACTCTTCCTGGAACACTGCATTGTAAGCCTTTAATACAGACTCTGATCCGAGGGCAGTGGACAACCATAACAGCAAAACTCGGTGCCTCGGCAGCTGTCTGAGCTCCCTGTCTGAGCTCTCTGACAGGATGGGAAGTCTCCGAGAAGCAACCCAAGAGCACACAAGCATTTGCAATCAAGGCTCCACTCTTATCAGACCCCTCCCAGTCTGCTCGAGCTTTACCAGATCGCTGACCTCCTTCGTGTTATAATTGCCAGTAAAGCACAATAGCCTGAGACTGAAAACACCTCCAGTCTAACAAGACCCCACTCTGAAGGACAAACTCACTGATAACGCTGAGCCCAGCTCATAGGACGAAACACTGATTGTCTCAGAGCTCTAAGTGAGCAGCTTAATTGGAATAGAAAAACAGGGTGATGAATCACAGCTAAGGAAAGCACCTTGCTGAGGAAGACAGACAACATGAATGCTTTACATCATTAAAAAAATTTGAGGTTACCCTTTAGGACAGCACACGTGGAAAATATTTCAGGAAAAAAGAGATGGAATGTTGTTTAATTGGTGAATTCTTGCCATTAACACCCTAAACGGTCTGACATGCTGTCGGGCAGGAGGTGTCAGCCTCAGACACGCTGCCAGCCACACTTCCCCACTCCTAGGAGCTGCCAGACCTCGCTGAGGTTTGAAAGTTTCCCAACTGGAGGCCCTGTTCCCTTTGCTTTCTGGAAAATTAGCCACTGTAGTCACATCTCCTTGGTGGGTGTGATTTTATTTTCTTTTCTTTCTTCTGCTTCTTTTTTCTTCCTGGTTTCTTTTTGACGCATAGCATCTGATCTTATTCAATCCTAACCCCTCTTCTCATCTCCTCCCCCCCGAAAAGGGAAAGAGACACCAGAAGCACCCTGGGGAGTGGGGATACACCTAGGATTGGGGAGCTGCCACTGCAGTGGGACTGGGGAGTTTTTCACAGCACGAAAAGCGCCAGCAGCCACAGGGAAGGGACGCGCCCGAGTCCCCGCGCCAGGCGCCGGCCAGGAGCGGTCAGTGGGCAGGGGCGGGAGGGGCTCGTCTCCCCCGCAGCCAGGGGTGCCCGGCAGAGCTCCGGGCGGTGCCGGACCCTCGGCCGGGCCCGGGGCAGGGCCGGGGAGAGGGCAGAGAGGGCAGAGCCGGGAGCGCTCAGCGGGGATATCCCGGCCCGCTCCGGCCCCAGCAGAGGCTCAGCCGGAGCTCCCGCTCCTGGGAAGGGGTCGGGGGAGGTCAGAAAAGAAGCAAAAGCAAGAACGCGAGCCGCGGTCCTACCCGGCAATGCCTCCCGCAGCCTCGCACCGACAGGGCGTCCCCGGCACCGGGTGCCCCGGCCCGCCCCGCCCCGGGCCGGCCGCCGCCTCTTCCTCCTCCTCTGCCTCGGCCCGGCCCCGAGCCAGGCACGGGGACGCCGGCAGCCTGCTTGGCGCTGGCTGGCCCGGACAGCGGGGCCCACATGGCCCGCTCCTCTGCCACTGCCGCCCGGGACAATTCCTCTTCTCCCCGGGCATTGGCACGGCCACCACCTCTGCCACTGCCACCACCGCTGCCACACACAGCCTGCCAGCCTGCCACCATAGCTTGGCAGTGCCCCAGCACCACACTGTACCTTTAGCCTGGGCAGACCAACAGCCAGCCCTCTCAGTTTACAAGCATAATCTTTTCAGCCGTGACTTTGCACTTGGTAGTGAAATACTGAGTCACTCCAAATGTTACCCAGCTGTTCCTTTATCTCCTTCTCTGAGGAAAGGTGATTACTGCAATAAAATCTGCTGGTTTGTTTCATGCCAGCCTCCGTCCCCTCAGAGGAGCTGCCTGGAAAGCACCAGGTAAGATGGGGGGAAGCAGGGCTGGGGTCTGCCACAGCACACCTGGGGCCCTGCTGCCTCGCCATCCCTCACCTCCTCCTCCCAAGCACCACCCATCATGGCCTTCAGCAGGCCAGCCGCCCACGGGGCCTGCCTTCCTCACAAACATCACACACGCCACAGGCCTCCACCTACCACAGAAACTCCTGTGGAAAGCCCTGCCGGCCCCTCAGGCTGACACAGGGCATCCCACAGGCACGCCCTGCCACACCGGGGGATACTCTGCCCTGCCTGGGCCAGCCCACACTAATGCACAGCAGAAACCAGGTGCCCACAGCCCACACAGATGTCTGTGTGGCTTTGGCTGACCTCTTGCCAAAAAAAGGCCTTCACTCTCCTCTGCACTTCAGCAGCACCTTGTGCCAGCCTTCCCCGAGGTTTAGGCCGCTGCTTGGGAGATGGCATTCTAATAAATCAAAAACTGTAACTTCAGGTGTAGTGGTGACAGACATGCCAATCCAGTCATCACACCTGGCAACGTGTCGGGTGGCAAAGCACAAAGCTCTGCTCCTGCAGGCTGCAGCTTGGATTTGGTGGGAAGGCCAGGGCATCTGCTGGCAGACAGATGTGAGGCAACTAGAAAGTTAAAAGGAGGACAGTGAGCAGACCCCACAGAAAGAGCGGCCTCAACTGCTGAACCAAAGTCAAGCATGGTCTCTAAGAAAAGCCTGAATCTAAAAAATGCCCTAGTAGGAGGCCTGGAACATCCCACAGGGCAAGCTGAACCTCGTATTCCTGTTTTATTGTCTGCCATAAGCAGCAAGAGTGGTGTTCAGCAACAGAAGAACTTGAGTTAATGATTTCTTGTAAATGTTAGCACTTGCAAGAAAGGTTTAATGAGAATTTTCAATCCTGCAAAGTTGGAATATATATGGTAAAAGCATGGCAACATTATATTTTTGAAGCCTGACATTCTTTTGATGCATGGTTTGGGCAGTCACTTGCAATGAACAATAGCAACTCCAGACCCTCCCCTACAGCTACTGTGATAGTCACAAATAAGATTCTGAGCAGGGCAGAAAAACCAGTGTCACAGACCAAAGGAACCCTCCACCTGGAATTTTCTTTTCCAGGCTCCACTCTATGCACATGGGTGTGCTTTGGGGATTCTCAGTGCCAGATCTCTTCCCTGCCCCTATTGTCTGGAATGAGCAGAGCTGTCCCTGCCCACCAACATGGAACAAAACCCAGGCAGAAGCGATTCCTTGTCGTTTCTTGCAGGATGCTGGTTCCCCTCTCCTTGGACAAGCATCTGTGTTTGTCCAGTTACATCAGCATGTTGCAACATCACCCTCACCTGTGGAGGGGTGCTTGGGGCACTCTGCACACACAGCTTCCACCTGGAGTCACAGAAACTGGAGAGTCAGAGTTCAGTCACAATTTTACCTGGCATAAACCCACACCACAGGAAGACACTCCCTTCCCTTGCCCACTCGTGGTGCTCTCTGCATCACCCCTGCCTTCCCACAACTGCCAGCTTCTTTCCCACTGGACATGTGGGATGACTGAACTTATTCAGGCTGAAACACAGAGGTTGGCTTCTTTTCCCAATGTACTTGTGACTTCTTAGCAACTGCCTTCCTCAAGGAAACAGGATATGTTCAGTTAATTTTTTTTTCAAAACAGAAGGTACAGTACTTCTGTATCTAGAAGTAGTAGCTTGATAATCTAAATTGAGACCTCTATCCAGGCACCTATCCTAACACCTGTATGAATCAATGGCAGATGTGATGAAAACCTGAGGGGCTGAGAAAGAGCAACTAGGAAAAACAGTCAGGATCTTAGGAAGTGTTTTACACCAGTAACTCTCAGTGGCTGTTGGTGCTTTTGAGTTTATATCTGCATCATAATTGACAGATTTGGCAGCATAGGTCTCCACGACTGGCTTTTGCCAGCACTTTATCAGTAGCTTTTATGGCCTGTGTAGGTTAAACCCAGCTTTGAAAGGACTCTACTTCCTTTGGACATTCTGGTATGACCATCTGTGTCAAGGGAGCTAATGTGTCAAATTTCAGAGAACGATGAGCAGCAAGGCACTGCTGGCTCCAATTCCTCACTGAGTGTTCCTGAGATAGTTCCTTAATCCAGATTTCCAATTTCCTCCCACAGAGCATGGCTGATACTTTGCTTTTTCCACCCTCCACCAGCCATCTCTGTACAGATGGTGCTGTCCAAGTAAGGCTGTTCCCCATGCACTGAACACAGCCGTGGCACCTAAGCATCACCTAAAGGGTAAAAATAGGTACCGAGGTACTGACTTCAGGGGCAAATCCCACTTGCTCAGTTTTTTGCCCTTGCCTTGAAGGAACCTTGTTTTGTACGTCCACTGCCACAGTTGGACTTTCCAGCCCGCAGACAGCTTGTCTGCCTGGTCTGACTTACAGACTCCTTAACTCCTTGGCCTAACTTACAGGCCAAGGTTTCATCTCACCTTATCAGTGTATTCAGCATTCTTCAGATCCTGACAACCCACACCCCTCCCTCACTGCTTCCCAGGATCCCTTTGTATTTTTGTTGTTATCTAGTGTTGCCTTTTATCCTTCTTGCTTTTTCTTTTGCTATCGTTTCTCACCACACACCTTGAGAAGGGTGAGTTTCCTGGAAGAAGGCTTGTGGAAAAGATCTTGCCTCCCTATCTGAGCAAGCAAGGCAGGAGCTATTTACATATTTTCTGATAAGCAGTGAGAATGTCCTGATGGTCCTGTGAAGTCCACAAGGAACTGGCTTTGTGCTGTTCTGCATTTTCTGCTTGTCTATGCTTGCCCAATTCTAATGAACTAACAGTATTAAACATATTTTACATATTGTTGTAACATTATTTGGAGGAGAAAACAGTATCACTGTCTTGAATTTAGTCATGAAAGAGATGATACTGGCAACACTTAGCATTTGAAATAATGAAATTAACTTTTAGAGTATGATTTTTTTTCTTATTAATTATCAGGTAATTTCTGCCTACAGTATTAGGTTACAGCTGCATCTAATTTCTGAATTTTTTTGTGCAACCATTAAGGCAAAAATTATATTTAAATTCTTTATTTTTTATAAGGACTAAAACTGTGGGGGGTATTGAATTTTTTACAGGCGACATTTTCTTTTCTTAACATAACGTTAAAAATCTGGAGCCTCACAAGCAAACCCCACAGCAGCCAAGACTCCCCTCACAAATACACACAAAGTGCTGAAGCTGGTACCTTTCAACAGCACCGAGAGCTCTCACTGCCCTGGCACGGGGTGGCTGTGGGAGTGGAGGTGCTCAGCATTTTGCTTTTGCTGTGGGAAGAGGAGGAGCACCCCCAAACTGCCCATTCTCACCCAGCAGCAATGCTCTACTACTGAGCAGCCCTGTAGGAAGAGTAAAGAGGAAGCCATGGGCTGACCCAGGCCAGCAAAGGGACAGAGGGGTCAGGCTGAGGGGCAGAGCTGCCACCTCTCCCCAGGGCTGCCTGGGGAGTCCCCTGGGGCAATCACAAGTCCTGGATTAGGAAATACACGGGAAACCTTGTACATCACTCTGAAACATTTCCCTTTCAGTAAGTGAGCTTTGCATGGTATGAATGCAGCAGATTTCTGAGCATTTTGTGCTCTGTAGCTAAGAAATAAGAAAGGCTGGGCTAGGAGGTAGCTGACTACCAGGAGAGAACTGTTTGCATGACCACTTCTGAAAACACAGCTGAAACTCTCCTGCGGGCAGATCCTGAGACTGTAACTGTTTTCACTCGGACCGTATTCAAATCAGCCTGTACTGACAACAAACAGAGTGAAAGCTAAGCCAAGCCACAGTCTCGGGAGGAGAGAAGAAGACACAACTGCCCACTGCTCTCGGGGAGCTCTCGGTGCTCTGGTGGGAACTCTCCTGCTCCCACTAATTTTGTTCTTTCATTTTTCATTAGATACTCGACCTGTTATGACTTTCAAAACGGTTAATTCAAAGTTTCATCTTACTCACAGCACTTACCAAGCCCTAGCACTTGGCAAATACCTCAAACATACCTGCTTTGAACCTGGCTTTAGATTGCAGGGTAAAAACTACCCATTTGGTCAATTAAAGTTGGTTGGTCGCCTGTCAGTCCCTGAAGCCACACCCATCCTGTCTCTGCCAGTCACCTGTCGAAGCATCTGCTGCAAGCAGAATAAAGGAATATCTATTAATTTGCACTTCTCTTAATGGTTACAGCCAAATCCTGTGATGGTCAAATTCCTGACTTTTGAAAAGGCTTTTCTATAGGTGCTGTTTGGCACAACACTGACTTAAAAGCAATACAGACACCATTTGTAAAAGAACTCATCCACACAGGGAGAAAAGAGGCAGCAGGCTTCCTTCCAAGGGGCAAATTCCACCATCCCAACCCAGATGAGCTTGACCCTCACACAGCACTTTGGAAACACAAGTAGTGGCCTAAAACACACGACTCCACGCATCCATTTGCTGCCATACCAGATCTCAGTCTAAAAGCTTACACGTGAAAATCCCTCTTAACTTGGTTTTTGAACAGTTGTACTCACTCATTTTGGTAATCTGCTGGTGGCAACAGTGCAAGTTCTGTGTGCGATACTTTATTCAGCTGAACATTACTGAGCTGTTCCTTATCTGCTGTGCCTGATGCTGGGGGACAGACAGCAGGGCTGGCAGGTGCCCAAAATCACATGAGCTGTGCTGCTGCTAGGCAGGAGGAGTAACTTGTGGGGAAAACAACATTTCAGTGCACCAGGTACCGCACAAGTGTGTCAGAAGTAATCACCCTGTGCCATGGGCCTTGCCGTCTGAGAGGCATCACTGCAGTCAGCGCTGCTAACACCCTTGACCTTGAAATGGTCCCGAAAGCAGTGCTGCAGAGGAAGAAGCAGCAGGACATTTGCAAGTAGCAGCACTCAGGCGGAAAGACAAGCCCGCGGCACGTCTGCCACGGAAACGCTGCCGCGGCACAATTCGGCCGCGCAGCCAAGCGCGAACCCTCCGGGAGCCGCTCACCGGGGCTGGCTGCCGTGGCCGCTCACCGCCACACAGACCGGGGCTGGCTGCCGTGGCCGCTCACCGCCACACGGACCGGGGCTGGCTGGAGTGGCCGCTCACCTCCTCACGGACCGGGGCTGGCTGCCGTGGCCGCTCAGCTCCCCTCGAGCCAGCCGAGCAGCAGCGGGCCTGCGGAGAACACTCCGTACACACTGCCCTCCCCGCACACAGCGCCCGCCGGCCGCTCACCTGCGAGCCTTCACTCTGCCACGATCACCGTTTCCTTGAGGGACGATGGCATTCATCCTGACGGATGCTAACAAGGTGTTTCCCTGGGAAAAAGCAAGGATGCTTGTGGAGTTTACTTTAAGAGGATCATTTTCTGCAGTCACTGCAATGCTTTCTGGAGTCCCTGGGATATTTTTATACTCATTCATTATAAGATCTCCTACAAAATAGCAAGGGCTGCAATAAAAGCATTACACATTAAGGATGGCTTTAATTATGAACACAATATCTATGCAGATGTCAGATAGCATCTTCTGCATGAAAGCATTGGTTTGTTTGCTTCTTATCCTCACAGTATGGAATCTTAGTGCTTCTTATGATGCAATATTAATTTGGTTAGACTTAATTTAATTACTTTGGTTGGTAATTAAATTAACATGTCTTAAATTAAAATAACCAGCATCATCATGAAGTATTTCTGTCACAGTGGCTCCTAAAATATTTCAGTCAGGACTAGATCCGTGTTGTTCAAGAGGCTGTGAAAAAAAATGAATAAGAAAATGGGGCAAGACAAACCCATCTGCCTCTTAATGTGAGGAGCCCACTGCAGAATGGCAGGCACCTGGCACAGTACAGGTGCCTCTCCAGCACCAAAAGCAACATTTTTCTCAATCTCATCCTAGTTTGAATACTTTGACTTGAGTGTCATGTCCAACATTACACCATAAACCACTAAAGCAGTGCTTGTTTCACTGCTTTTCTTTGGCTGTTTCGGTGTGGTTGGTTAAAACCTCGAGCACTAGAGAGTGAGTTCATAATGATGATTTTCCTGTACACCCCAAGTCACTGAGAGGTAAAGTAACTTTACCAAGGTAGGGGTTAGTTTGGTGACTTGCTCTTATTTGTACTGCTGCTGTAACTGTGCTAAGAAGCTGGGCTCCTGTTTGAGCAGGAGTAAACAGATCAGGCCCTTGCTGAGTCACTGGCACGGTCAGAACTCCAACATCCTGCCACTGGCAATGATGGTTAAGGCACAGCACACCAGGCAATGGGGGTCTTTGACTTTTCTGCAGGAGCAGCTTCCCCTGACGTGGTCTGGCCAACCAGGCTTTTGAAACAAAAAGCAAGCATTTCCCCCACAGCACTCTTGGAACTACACTGTTTGTTTAACTATGACTATTGTAGAGAATCATGCACAAGGTACAGTGTTACACGTACACTGAAGAAACAGAACCAACCCTGCAAATTGCCAGGACAAAGGTTACCAACACAACTTCAGCTTAGTTGTCTGTAGGCCGTGTGGCACAGTCTTGATTCTTTATTTCTCCTGCATTAATTCATCCATGAAGCTTAATTCCACTCTCTCTCTTGCAGCTCTCAGGAAGAGATTGCTTGCAGACTCTCTCTTTCAGCAGGATGACAAGGGAAACATTCAGCGTGGGCCAGGAGAACACATACCCGACAGTGCGTTACACAAGCTGTTGTGAGACGGTACTGGAATGTCAGCAAACAGGATCTTTGGGTCTAGCTCCAACTCTGGAGGCAGAGAGCAGCCCAAGCCATCATAAAGAAGAGGCCCCATCACAGCAGCAGGTAGATTTCCTTTGAAAGGTGATATGGCAAAGCAGGTGAGCCCTGCTGCTCTCTAGGCCAGGGCTCCTTTTCCAGCTCTGCACACAGCCTGCACACTGCAGTTTATCTGCAAAACAGGTGCAGGACCACTGCTTCCCACCAGAAAGGATAACTGCCTTGTGGGAGTGCATGTGCCAACAGCAGCACTGGAGCATGTGGGATCAGACATCACGGACTTCTGGGCAGCAACAAACGGCATTGTGACTGTGTCTAACTTCTCCCCCTGCACTCGCCCTTCCCCTGTCATTGTGTGGGCTGGCAGGCTTGCCAAATGTGTCAGAGCCACATGAAATGCATGACACTTGTGACCCTGCCCTCACGGCCCCCTGGCTGATGGTCAAGTCTGAGACACAGACCAACCCAAAAAGAAATGAGGAAGGTCCTACCCATAACATAAAGGACTGTAGGACCAGTCTCAATGTGTTTGTTTATTCTGCAAATTTTAAGATGGAAAAAACCCCTGCAATAACAACCCAGCTTGTGAATTCTGTGCTATGTATAGCAATTCTCTTATATGTGAGCTCTGCATGTGCTTGTTGATGTCAATGCCCTGTAACCAAGAGCCACCGCTGCCTATCACACACAAGTCCTCATTATGTTGCATAACAAATTACCTTTGTTGCCTCACAGAATGGCACAGTAGATTTTGTTGTTGCCTCGTGTAAACTTTAGTCTTGCGAATTCCATTTTGCACTGACGCACTGCTGCTGCCTGACAAGTGCTTTATTTCTGTTGTTAAGCAGCAAGCTCCACGATACGCAGGCGGCCACAGAGCCTGAAAAACAAGTTCAGAAATACATAAATACGCCACCACTATGTCTGCAAAACAATCGGCCACGTGGATCCTGGCTGCTGTAACACTGGGCTTAGAGGCTGCAGCTACAAGTCCTGGGAGGCAGCACCGCTGCACATTCATCCCTCGTGGTCATCTGATGTTTTCAGTTACAAGGAAAAACAGGAGCATAAAGAAACAAAGCAAGTGGCAGAACAGCAAAGGAATTTTAAACTGACAAAGAACTCATGATGTTGGCATTTTAATGCTATACTACTGCCTTTTTAATGGATTTATCCAACTGCATTACACTGTCTCTTGTTTTCAGTGTTTCTGTACTGTTTCTAACTGAAAAACATTAGTTAATGTTCATCTATTAAAGAACAAAGTGTGAAAATGTTAACAAATTCATCCACATGATTACAAAATGTTAAACCTCACTAGACACCCCTGAGTCTTCCTTCTTTATATATGTTTCAGGTGAAGGAAAACATTTACTGCCAGGCTTCAAACAGTGTTTCCTTTCTTAAAACGTTTGAGTTGGCAGCTTTTTCTGTTGGCATATGACCAATACTTTGGATAAGTGGGAAAATAGCGGGGATATCTACAGGCCAGATTTTGCCACTTCTTAAAATGCATAATGCTATCTTCTTTTCATATGTCCTGGCACTACTGGAAACTCACTGATAGCTGCTCCCTACTCTCCCTGGACAAAATCCAAAGAGGAAGAAAATCTAGGCATTACAAGTGCAAACTTCAATAAAGTCTGAGAGTTGGCCTATTAGGATAACCCTAAATAAGAGTAACAAAATGTGGATGCTAGCTTATTTAAAAACACACGTTTTGCCGTCCCCTCCTAGTCCTTTGAGACATCTATATTCCAATCTCCAACACACACTCATCTCCCATGAACTCTCCAAATTTTTTAGCTGCTTCTTATTTGAACCTGCCCTTTCATCAGTGCTCCTGTCACCCCACTGCTCAGCTCATCTCCAAAGCCAAGCAACAGTCATCAAATAAATCACTGGAGACATTGTTGGACAATGGGTGAATGAATGACTGCTGAGGGATTGTGTTTTGCCTCTATTTACTGGCTGCAGTTAGACACACTTGAAGCCAAATTTCAATTACAGGGATAAAATAAAGGCCAGCCCAGTCTGGGCATTTTAAGAGATAATTGTACTTCAGTGAAGCACTAAGGCACAGCTGTTTTCAGACATTACTGCTCACAGCTAATGGTGCTGGTACAAAATTTACCTGGGTATGACTGCAAACAGCTTCAGAGAGCCGTCATGGGAATGAGTGTGGTCAATGGAGGCAGCAGGGTGCCTGGATGCTTGAGGTACAGGACAGAGAAACAAAAAAATCTCTATAGGAATCTCAGGTATGTGAGCGCTGTACAGCTGTAATTATGTTGTTATTACAACAACTACTCCTTAGCTTGTGGAAGAATATTGGAAGCAGTCTTAAGTGGAAAGGAGGGAGATTGCAGCCCTGCCTGCTTCAGGGTAAAACACCCGCCCTGAAGCTGTCAGCTTCTTTACCTTCACAATATGCCAATGACACAGGGCCTGGGAAATTTCAAATGATGGCTGAAAGACCGGGATTTCCCAGGAAAGAGGACAAGTGAGTCAAAGAAGACTTGAGAGAAGCATTCAATACAGGAGATAGGAGCTTGGCTCTCTCCTGTCCTGATGTTTGAACACAGGGATATGGAAGGAAATGGAAAGGGTAGAAAACTCAAATCTGAAGAAAAGAAATACCTTCCCACAGTGAAATTTAAAGTGAGTCTAGAGAAAGTCTGGACATTAACAAGAGTAGACAGTAACCCAAGTCCTGTTTACGCTTCACACGTTTTGACATTAACACGTATTGTTTTAGTCCTGCTGTCAGCTCTAGGCTGACTGCTTACCCTCTTTTAATAATACAAGAACAACATGACTTCAATGCAATTTGAAAGGTAACATTTTAAATTATAAAATCCTTTTCTACACAGCACATAATTAACCTATGGAACTCAGTCCCACAGGATTTCAATTGAGCTGAGACTCCTCCAAAAAGGATTGTATGTGTATTTATTAGCTGGCCCGATTCCACCTAGGGCAAGGGTAGTAAACATTCAACTGGGTATTTGTAAATGATCCTTTTTAAGTCCCCATGGAGAATGTGCCAGCAGCCCTAAGGACCTGAGCCATGGGCATGATACACCCGGGAGGAGGAATTCTCCAGGGCTGCACTTTGACACTTGATTTCTCCTCAACAAGAGATGGAGATGAAAGTTCAGCTCCACTGCAGCTGGCAGCAGTGCCCTCGGGACTTGACCTGCAGCCCTGGCGGTGGGTGTGCCCAGGTGACAGTGGGTGTGCCCAGGTAGTGGTGGGTGTGCCCAGGTGACAGTGGGTGTGCCCAGGTAGTGGTGGGTGTGCACAGGTGACAGTGACAGTGGGTGTGCCCAGGTGACAGTGGGCGTGTACAGGTAGTGGTGAGGGTGTGCCCAGGTGACAGTGGGTGTGCACAGGTAGTGGTGGGTGTGCCCAGGTGACAGTGGGTGTGTACAGGTGACAGTGGGTGTGCACAGGTGGTGGTGTGGGTGTGCACAGGTGACAGTGGGTGTACACAGGTGACAATGACAGTGGGTGTGCACACATAACGGTGGGTGTGCAGAGTGATCGCACTCCTGCAGTGACCACTGACTGCACACCTCTCCGTTGGTGAAGTGTCCTCACACCCGCCGAGCTCACCGAGTGTTCGGATTCGCAGTGTTTTTGTCGTTCAGGCGCTCTGGCAGAGTCAGGGCCCTGCAGAGCCGACACTTTACCAACACGGATCTGCTGGGACCGAAATCCTGACCATGCTGTTTGTGATTCCCGTGCCGGCAAAGCCACAGCTCCAGCCGGCTTGCGGGCAAGGAGAGACGGGCACGGGGGCATCGGGCCGGCAGACAATGCAGCCCGAGTGCCTGGACCGGGCTCCTCGGGGCTTACCCGGCTCTCTCCGGCCCCCTCGGGCCCCGGGTTCCGCCCGCCCCCCCAGCCCACCGCCGGCACCGGCCTCAGGGAACCCCTCCGCGCCCCACGGCGACACCTGGCGGCGGCGGCCGGGACTGCCGGCTCGGTCACACCGGGATGGGGACAGCTCGGTCACACCGGGATGGGCTCGGTCACACCGGGATGGCACAGCTCGGTCACTTCACACCGGGCTCAGTCACACCACACTGGGGACACGGGGCTCCATTCTTCCAGCTGCCTTAGAGGTAACACTCCACCTGGGGAGGCCAGACTGGCTACAGCCCTTCTGCAGCACTGCCCCAGTTTGCCTCTGCCTCTCAGGGACAGGGGGATGGGACTGGGCCTCAGGAGGGGGCACATCCTCCTGTAGCTTGGCCTGAGAAATGGCTGAATTGCAGTGGAAAACCCCTGGAAGCTGTAGGCTTATTTAAGATGCTCGTTTTAGCTTCACCAATTAAAAAGCCTAAGGGTCTTGTGGAAGGAGGAAAGCAGTTCAACCTTGGAACCCTGCTAACTGCAAAGGCAGCCTCAGTAGCCTGTGCTGGAAACTGAGCCCAGCACAGGAACTGAGCAGGCAAAGGACACCTGAAAACTGATGCTACTCTTAAAAGAGACAGGAGCAGGAGCAGAGAAATGAGCCTAGAAAAGAAAGGTAACATCCAAATAAAGTTGATTGAGGAGAAGTACAGGAGAGGAGGGGAAGAAAGATTTTACCAGTTTTGCCTCTGCTATTCATCTCCACTTTTTAGGGCACAAATACTCTCCCTACACAAATCTACGAGGAAGGAGCTTCTGCATCTTTTGCATTTCTTAATCTCTGGACAGAGCTCAATTTCTCTTGGGGCGAGTTAAGCATAAGGCCCTTCCCCCAAGACCCATCTTCCATGTCAAAATGCAGTCGAGGCTGCTGGTTCCTCACTACTCCAGCAACATGCTAGACCCCTCCAGGTCTCCCAGGCGGACTCACAGTGACAGGGCAGGGCCGGGGCCAGGCCACAATGCCAGTCTGTGAGTTGAGGTGCAGACCTGACACAGCTGTGACCATGGCTGGAGTTGTCATGTAGCTCAGGTCAAGACTGAAGGCTCCAGGGTGAGCAGAAAGAGGCTTCTGGGCCATGGACAGAAGTGTGGCTGGAGGGCCTGGGGGAGGCTGTTTAGGCTGATCAGAGCCTGTGGGTGCCCTCAGGGCCCTGACACATGAGAGACCCACACCTCTACTGTCTGAAGGCT
Source organism: Cyanoderma ruficeps (assembly GCA_008694505.1). NCBI lineage: Eukaryota > Metazoa > Chordata > Aves > Passeriformes > Timaliidae > Cyanoderma > Cyanoderma ruficeps. The sequence goes on along the minus strand of VZDJ01000033.1, from coordinate 895,865 downwards.
TGTGTTGACTCCAGGGACCTCACTGCATGGGCAAGGAGGGATCTAACAGCATACTGCTGAAAGAGCATGGGGAGAGATCGTGCTGATGTGCAGGGGCAAGACAGGGCTGTCTCAGGGCCCTGCCAGGTCCCAGCAGTAAAAGCCTGTTTTCCCTAAAAATAGCCCTTCTGAAGCCACCAGCCAGAGGGACATCATCCATTGCTGAGGAGACAAGAGGAAGGAACAGGATATTTTCAGAGTAACTGCAAAAATCAAACACACTATTTCAGTATTTTACAATGGCGTCTGTGATCCCGTAATTAAGTAGGGTTTGGAGAAACAGCTTCAAGTTTCTACAGTTTTCAGTTCCATTTCAAAACTCTGATTCTGTGCATTTGCAGCCTGAAGTTTCAAGACAGCTCAAGCATCGCTGTGCTGGGTTTCCTCAGCCTCAATCCCTCTGGAAAACATTCTGTGTGCACATTGCATCTCTCCAGATTTTATTCTCATTCCAAATCTGCAAGTACAAATATAGTAACATTCCATTCTCCTAATGCACACTCACAAGATGTGCTGAAATGTCAGAGGCTAAACGGTACAAAAAAGCACTTTAGCACGTTCCTGTTGATGAGCAATAGAAGAGAGAGGGCAGAAATTGCTTTAACATCTGTTGACTTATTAGATCTGAATACTCCCCTCCTTTCATCTGGCAGCAGGAGCCATCAACACTGCAGCAGCTTCTTCAGAGCTTGCAGCAGAGCACAAGGGCATGGTCCTGTTTCTGTGGGGTTTTGATCACAGCTCACTCTATCCCAAGGAGAGCTGCCGGAGCAGGGGGATTGCAGGGAGGTGAGCCAGCAGAGAGGAGCGGGCAGGCAGGTAATGCCCCTGCCGGGGGAGGAAGCAGGGGTGAGGCTGTAGCTATTGTGTGCCTGCTTCCTCTGCTGCACAGGCAGGGAAAGCATCGCTGACGCCGCCGGGGATGGAGCTCACACCCTGGCACTGTGGGGCTCTCCCACCCCATCACAACCGGCTCCTGACAAGGAGCATTGCTGAGTCATTCCAGTGAGAGTGATACAGGGTCGTTCCCCGTGCCTACCATTGTTTCTCGTGCTGCTAAAACCAGCCAGTTGGCAATATTCCTTCTGCACATTTGAATTTACCCAGAAAACTCAGTTCGGCCAAAAATGTTGAGATAACATGATTTTTTTTCCTGCTTCTGGGGGGGAAACTGAATATTTTCACATATTAAGAGACTTCAAAATGAAAAAAAAATCATCAAGGTTTTGTTGTGGTATACTTGTATTTTCTCAGGGAGTGGAGGGCCAGGGAATCACTGCATTGAAATTTCCCAGTCAGCTCGAAGAATAAGGATATGACCTTGCAGAAGTGAACTGTGACACAAACATTTTCTCAAAACAGAAGACACAACCACTACTTTACTGTGGATCAAGCACTGCGGCTGGTCTGTTGAACACTGTCCAAAGGAGAAAATGTGTGTTCAAATGGGAGTATCTTGTCCAAACCCAAAGCTCCATGTAAAGGCAGCACAGCTGGGAGCTCCATGTCCTTGCCCCTCCTCTGGTCCTGCCCTGCCCTTCTAAGAAGAGAGTTGGAGCTTTCTGTGAATTAGGGACACAGCCTGGCTCCTCTTAGAGAGAATTCAAGAGAGGAATTGTTAGCACAGCTGCCTGGTGTGCTGGCTTTTGTCAAACTGGCCATTGCTCCCTTCCAAGGCCATGGGCACAAATCCTCTCAGAGCATCGATCCAACAGCTACAGCAGCTGACAAAACCCTTAGGCAAAAAAAGTTGTGAGGACAAATTTGCTTGGAATCAAATTAGAATTCCACCATAGGATAAGCATCAGCTTAAGCTGAACCACCTCAGGACCATCCTTTAAACAAGCAGTCCTCTGTTCTCCTTTTCTGCTGGCAGGAAGCCTCCTGACTTCAATGTATTTCTTTACCCAAATACACTCATATTTTCCTAATACTGAAATTATAAACTGCCAGAGCAGCTAAATATAGCAACAAAATTAACTGCAGGAGAAATAAAAGCTTATTTTGTGTATCTTTTGATTTTGTCAGTAATATTTCTTTCCTTTTTCCAGAGTACCTTGCTGAGATGGAAAGGAAAAAATCCTGGTTGCCAAATCTGTATTTAATATGTTTCTTTCTATACACTTGTTATATATTCTTTCCTTTTTTCAGTCAAGGTTCCTATGTAAATGCAAATTCTCCACAGTGTCCTAGTCGAAATATCTGCTGTATTAGTGGGAATTAATGTCTTTGGTACTCAAGGAGCGAATCCCAAGGGATTTTTCTGCAGCAGAAGCTCTGTCATACCATGAGCACTAGCAAATACTGCAATTCATGTCTCCATACTTGGTGTACAAAATTTAAACCTCTCACAGCTGCATTTCTGGCTGTGATCTCCGTGGAGATGTCACTGATAATTCCCACCCCCTGAAGAAGGAAAAGGTGCAGCCACAGCTGGGGCTTGCCTGGCTCCTGGGGAGCTGCCTCTCAGCAGTGCTGGGGCTGCAATGCCTGACTGCTCAAACAAACCACTCAGGATCCATCCCTCCAGCTGCAGCATTAAACCTCTGCTGACCTGAAACGGGGGCACACAGCCCTGCAACATTTGCCTCCCTCTGCCTGTGCTCAGTCCAGCTAACTTTTGCCATCTTCTGGAGGAAGGGAATAAAATGAGGGTGCTCAGTTATATTTGTGCTTTATCAAACTTCAGACATTAGGTAATCTGGTGTTTTGCTGTTCTTACAAAGATCACTAAGTTTGTAGAATTTTTAAGGAGTTTATAAACTATTTCATCCCCAGTTCTCCAATGCAGTTCTGATTCTGCCTCAGATTCTAGAGGTCTCATGTTTTTCAGAAACACTCCTAAGGTACACATATGTGGGGTTTCCTGACAAGTTCTTTTCAGCGTTGCAGCCTGCTGAAAAGAACTGCTCCATACCAGAACAGTGGTGCATTTCCCCTTGACTGAAACAAAAATCTCCTTCACAGGAGAGCTCTGCTTTCCCGTGGATAGTGAACTCACTTCCTTCTGTTTTGTTTATAGCCTCATGTGAGGTTTTTCCTCTTCCATTCCCTTTTCCAAAAGCAGTAAGACAATAAGACATTGTTAAGAGTTAAACATTCATGTTTCTGTTTCTTGTCTTCATTACAGAATTATTAGAATTATGAGAAATGAAACAGGGGAGTGATAAGGGAGAATGGCAAAATTTAGCTCAGATTTTTATACAAAACAGCAGAGAAGATGACCAGAATTGGTCCAGCAATGGCCAGACGCCTTTCTGGGTTTAGAAAAATTACAGATTAACCACTGTTAGTGAGCCTGGAATCCATGCTTGAGCTAGAACACTTTGTACCCTGGAAAAGGTGAACAATGCCAGCTGTGACAGGGCATAGGAATAAAGCATACAGGTCACTAACAAAATGCTGAAATGCCACTTCCAACAGCACCAGGAAATAAAGTATCCACCTGAACAACAAAATCCTTGGACTCCTCAAAAAGGGGCCCTCCCTGGAGGGACAAGGGATAAACACAATCGTGGGAGGACCTGAGGATATCTATGAAGAAGAGGAAACTCTCCAGTGCGTGGGAGAGAACTAAAGGAGTCTGACCTTCCTCACACCTTGGGGAGAATATCAAATAGATAATTTCAATATCACTCAATGACTCTTTTTGCCCTAAAAAGCAGGAAAGGTTATGCTATTTTACTAGCAGCTTGCATGCACAGGAACAGACAGGGCAAAATCAATTACACTAATTCAATTAATAACTAATTCAACAATAAAACGTTTGATATATTTTGGATCAGTCAGTGCAAAATGGCAATGTTGCCATGAGTCATCAACAGGAGAAAACAGCAGTTGCAAACAACTGTGATACCTCAGTGGACAACCCTGAAGTTAGGGGCTGCAGGGCAGGGCAGCCAGAACCCCCATTTCCAGCTCTCAGAGGGCAGGACAGAAACAAACAGCAAACTGAAACAGAAAGCCCTGGCCCACAGCAGGGCATGGAAAAGGGCATTACTGCTCCTGGACACGTGGCAGGGTGGGAAAACTGATGGTATGGGGAGCAGTGGGAGATCCCCAGGATGACTGAAATTTCTGTGTCATNACACACATATATATAACCACGAATAAAACCCAAACCCCTCCCATATACATTCAATACATAACTAGTAACCTTTATGCTCCAGGTTTAGTTCCTCTAAAGTGAAAGCTGACAGATTACACTATAAAGTGTCATTGTTTTTCTTGCTGCTCTCCTTCTCCTTCTCAGGTCCCTCTTCATTTTCTTCTTTCTCCTGAACTTCACTTCTTTCTTACCCCCTCCCATTCCTCACTCTCCCTACCCCCCCATATTAGCATTTCATCCCTCCACTCATTCTTGCTCTTTTCCTGCTGCTTCTGCTCTGCTGTCTTCTTCCCAGTCATTCACTTCTTTCATACTGAATTAACTCTACCCCTGCTCTATGAATCCTGACAATCTATCTGGTTTTAATTGTTGCATTAAACTTAGCTGGACATTTCAGAGAGCCGTGTACATTTAAACTGAGGACCTTTTCAAAGTCTTCATAATTCAAGTTGATTCCATGTATTTGATACAAGAGCCATATGTTTTTGTGGATCACGTATTGCTTCGCACATGTGAACAGTTATGGAGCAGACGTGGGTTTGGGTAGCCAGTGCTTTTGCTTTCTGAGCTGTCAAGGAATTTTGGGCTATGTAATAGCACTGATACTTTGAAACTTGCAGAGATATTCTCCACACTGCTAAAAATACTCTTTAAATGTAACAAATGGGAGCTCACAACGCTGACCGGGCTGTGCTTGCAGGGGTGAAAAAGGAGCCCTCCCATGCAGCTCTGGGTTAGGGCTGGCAGGGTGGTAAGGTTTGAGCAGCATCGAGACCGTGATGCTTCTTCATCACCATCAGCCTTGCTAATTCCTGTCATAGGAGCTACCACTGCTTTAAAGGTTTTCTGATTCATCCCAACAAACTCCTTAGAAATGATCAATTCATCCATTGCATCCTCAGAGCAGACCTAGAAGCCTTTACTCAGACAGAACTCCTATGCCTCACCCTGGTGCTAAGTCTATAAAGAAGGGGAGAGAAGACGGGGAACATCATGATGGATTCCGGAAAAGGCGTGTAAGAATTGACATTTCCTTCTCAGCATCTAACTCAGTAAACTGAACATTAAATCCTAGCCTAGGTGTGGGTGTCCCTGGCACATCTTTGTATCAAATGTGTGCATCTCCAGGGAAAAGTGGACAGAGACTAAGAATGATTTAAATGGAGGGGAAAAGTTCTCACACTGATTCAATTAGAACAGTAGATGTTGTAATATAGCTTCAAGGGATAACTGAAACTTTTGGAGAATGCTTCCCCCCCCCTTTTTTTTTTCCCTTTTTCTTTCCTTTGGCTGCTGCCACATGGAGCTCATTTCACATTTCAACTATAATGTAAGTGATACAGAAAAACAGTTCTCACATTGTGTCAGATCCACTGGTGCTGAATCAACAGGTACCCTCCTTCAAGGAGTCTGAGAACACAGCTGTCCTCAAAGGTTTACCTTTTCTACCCTGCTCCTGCCACACCTGGACTTTTTAAGTGGATGAGTTTTATTTCTGACTGCCAGCCAGAAAATACTGAGTGACCACCAGAAAGCAATCCGTTTCACTCAGTTCTCTGGGAAAAAGCACAAAAGTTAAATCATGACAGGTGTTCTGTGCTACAGTGATGTGAGGCACAGGACAAAGTGACTATGTCACTAGAAATCCACATTAACACCACGAGGGTGCACTGAGTTCATTATTGCTGTGCTGATTTGCACCAGGGGAGAATCAGTCCTGGCAAGTTCTCTGGGAGCAGGGGGCCCTTCGGTCTGGGATAGCCAACAGTCTGCAAACATCACAGAAATATTTTTTCTGGGGGCTCTCAGGGGCTGGGGCTGCTTTGTGTGCTGTGGTGTTGCAGAAACGCCTCAATCTTGCTTAAACAGTAAACAAATATAACCATAGCTACAAAGATAAACCACAAAAAAATTTCCCGCTCCTGGAATTCCCAAGGCAAGATGAGCACCTTCCTCCCACAAATAGCCAGCACCTCATCTTCCCACTGCACTGAGTTAAGCTGTGGGTGCTCAGTGACTTGAAAATCCAGCTGTGCTCTAGTCTTTGTCAGCGCAGAAGTTGAAAGGTTAGAGGAAAAAATAACCCTGGAAACCAAGGCAGATAAGTTTGTTCGCTGAGGAGAGCTGCCCTAGCTCAGTCCTTGCCCGTCCAACTCTCCTCCTGCCATCAGAGCTGGCACTTGACGCTGCAACACTGAGCGGGACGGCGGCTCCACCACAGCCAGCCTGGGCAGCCCAAGGGGGATTCGGCTGCGCTCCGTGTTCCTGTGCTGGTGGTGGATATCACAGCGCACCCTCCGGCTGGGCTGGCTGCTGGGACACCAAGGACCGCAGTCATCTTCCTGCTGTTCCTCCTCGCAGTCCCACTGCCCCACACAAATCCCCCTGCCCAGCCCCCGTGCAGAACCGGAACGGGGCAGGGACACTGCCAGTTCCCAGCCAGGGAGCAGCACAGAGATTCCAGGACTTCTTTCTAACTGCACTGGTGCTTACATTTCTGTAGGATCCACCCACCTGAGTTTCTTCAGCAAACCCTGTTTCTCCTAATACTTCATAAATAGTCACTTCATTTTTTCGTAGAAGGCAATAGCTGATCATATAAAAATATTAGAATTCATGTAGGATCTAATAAATTGTGGATGCCTCAAACTCTGTGACGTTGGAAGCTACAGAACGTGGTGATTTTGTTGCATAAATTGCAAACTGCTACTATAAGGTAGCAACAGTCCTGTGTCCATGCATTAACAGATGCAAATAATGTATGGAAAGGGATATTTCCTTAGCCCACACCCTTTTCTATTTTTCTCATTTCGTATTTTGCAATTAGAAATGTCCTTTTGCTCAAGGTCGATAGACTATACAGTGATTTTTTTGGGGGGGGGGTCGGTCTGAGTAACATAAAATGAAGCTTTACTACCAAAAATGCCAGTAAGTGTGTACACACACGTTTTCTGCATTTGTAAAGTCTCCGTTGCCAAAGAAGGATTGTATCTTGCATGTATTTACAAGAAAATTTGGCTATGAAGATTACTTGACACCTTCTAGTTCTCCTAACCAAGTGCTGCTTTCCACGACACTTTATTAAAATTTGTACGGGGCCACACTCCAAAACACAAGAACTCAGAACGATTTGTTACATGAAGGAATTTTTCCTTAAAGGAGAGATCAGTGGTTAAAAACATGGAACAGCAGCGGTAAAAGCCTGCTGTCAGGAGTGAGGGCGAGAGAGGTAACAGCGAGAGGGAGAGCGGCAGCCAAGAATCCGCGAGGGGAACGGAGCCGGCAAAAGGCGAAATGTGCAACCGCGCGTTTCTAGAGCAGGAATTCCCCACACGGCGAGACCGCACGGAGAACGTCCCGCGGGCTGGGAAACACCTCCCGCCCCCGCGGCTTCGCTGGGCGTTCTCTGGCGCTCGGCCGCTGCTGCGGAGAGACGCGCGGAGCCCCGCGGGCGCGGGGACACGGAGCCGCTCCCGGCGGTGCGGGGCCGGCAGAGGGCAGCGCCGGGCCGGGCTCGGACACTGCCCGCACACTGCCCCGGACACTGCCTGGACACTGCCCCGACACTGCCCCGCACACTGCCCCGACACTGCCCCGGACACTGCCCGCACA
>VZDJ01000033.1:869477-887025 GCA_008694505.1 Cyanoderma ruficeps | reverse complement strand
GAAAAAAAAAAAAAAAAAAAAAAAAAAAAAAAAAAAAAAGCCAACCAAACCCTTCTGTGATGGCTCTTAAAGATTTTGGAACCTTAAGATGTTCAAACAAGTGGTTCGCATTTCTGTTCCAAGGCAACTGGTGATGTCCCAGACACCACTGGCTGCTCTGGGCTGAACTGAACTGTGGTTTGTCAAAAAAGGCAAACCAAGAGGCTTCCAGAGCAAACTCGATTTTAAGGAAAGAATAGGTTAAGAGGACTGTTTCCTGGGACTGGAACTACAACAGGCCGGGCAGGAGGCTGCTCTACAGGAGATATCATCACTGATGTGTATTTTAAAAAACCTTACTGCTAACTTTTAAAGTCTCCTGTTTCTCTTTTTTTTCTAAACGTCCCCGTATCTCGGAGGCTTCATAGGAAGCAGAATAGCAACTTGTAAGGCCAGGAACTGAGAGGCCGCCCCTTCCCATGTCCCTGCCCTTGCCCCTGGCCTGGCTGTCCGGCGGGGGGGCCGCCGCTCCCTGGGAACATCAGATCCATGGCAGGATCTAACGAGGACATGGACTGAAGGGCCTCGGGAGCCCCTGTCCCACTGGTACCAGCGGGGATCCCGGGGCCGTTCCCGGCCGCCCTCCTGCCCCGTCTGCGGCTGCTCTGAAGGCAGAAGGGGCTGGCAGCAGCTCCGCGCAGCGCCCGGCGGGCACGGCCCCCAAACCTTGGGGAAAACGCATCGGGGCAGAATTCCGGCTGCCCTGACCTCAGGCTCCTGCAAACTGCTTCCCCCCGAAACCCCTCCCGGCCTCGCCCCGCGCCCAGGGGGTGTTTGAGTAGCCAGGCAGCCAGCGGCCGTGAACATTTCTCGGGATTTCGTTGTCCGGGCTGTGCGAGCCGTTACCGGCGCTGCTTCTGATTCTCCCCTGGGGCTGCCAGCGGCTCCTCGGCCTGGATGTGGGGCTGGATGCGGGGCTGGATGAGGGGCTGGATGAGGGGATGGATGCGGGCTGGATGAGGGGATGGATGAGGGGCTGGATGCGGGGATGGATGCGGGGCTGGATGCGGGCTGGATGAGGAGCTGGATGAGGGGCTGGATGCGGGGCAGCCTTCGTGCCGCAAGAAAAACTCGTACCCGAGCGCGGGGAACAGTCAGGAGCCACGTACCAGATGCCTCAGACGTGGTGGCTGATAAGCGCCGGGCGATATCACCTCCAAAGCCAGGAGCAGAGGAAGCGCAGGTCAACATGTGCCTGATATAATTTTTTTCTGAAGGTCTTGTTAAAAGCAACACCTGAAAAAAAGAGATCAGTAGCGAGTGACTCTTTTTTGTTTCTTCCCCCTTTCGATAACTTAGAACATTACGCCTCGTGTTGTGCTCAGCTTCGCCCTGTACTTTACTGATTGTTTGGGTTTTCGAGGAACAAAACGATAGTAACGAAAAGAATCACAGTTATCGCTGTGAAAAAACGAGGAAACGGGCGACATATCTTAAACAACAGGTCAGTAACTCTTCTCTGCGGCGGGGCCAGCAGTATGCCTCCAAACCCGCACCTGGGCAAGCACTGCTTGCCCAAAGAAGTGCAGACTACCCCGACAGCCCACAAATCACAAACTTTCTCCTCTCCCAGAGCCCATTTACCGAAGCCCCGCGGTTTTTCTTCAGACGGCGCTGCCTCAGGCAAACGCCAATGCCCATCAGTCGCCAGCGACATCTCCCTCGAGGGCCGGTCCGCGGCTCGGGGCCGCTCCCTGGGCACTCCGTGCCCGCATTCACCCAGTGCTGCCTCATGTCATCGAAAATGGTCACTGTGAACGAGAAAGGTGAAAACCCGCCCCGTTATTTCGTGATTGCTCCGAATTTGTTATTCATGTAGAGTGGGAGAAAAGAAATTTCTCTTTGGAGAAAGAAATTAAACGAAATGAGGCGAGCAGTTAATCTGCCAGCAAAACCGTAGGGTTTGCAGGGACCAGCTGGGGAGCCGGGAGCTTCCGCTGGTGTCAGGAGCCACCTGTGTGCCCGCACCCTCATGTACCCTCGGGGGAAACTGAGTTTGGCACGGCAGGGCGGGGCGGCGTTCCTCCTGCCGTCATTTTATAACGGGAAAAGGCCTTACACAGCTCGTAAACCCTCTCGCAAAGGCAGAGCAGAGAGAGCCGGTGTTTCACTTCAAAATCGCACCTGATGAGATTTCCCAGGTTATTTGCTCACTGTGCAACTTGAGGGAGAGCAAGACTCTCCTTCCCTGCCCAATCGCTCCTGATCTGTGGTCCTCGGCCGTCTCTTCCCGGGGCAGCGGGGACAGGCGGGGGGGTCCGCGGGGCGCAGCCCTGCCCGCTGCCTGGCGCCGTGTGCCTGGGGCGGGAACAAGCACAAGGTTTTGTCGAAAGCCGAATTCTTCTTCAGGAAACATGCAGCTGATTTTGAACGAATTCCCACCAGCCCACCAAATCCTGCAGCTTCTTGTTTGGCCAATAAAACCCCATGTGGTTTCTAAACTTACAGAAAGAAAAAGGAAAAAGATGTCCATCCAAGTAAACTATAAGTGAAAACTCATTGATTACCTCCGCCTTCCTGTCTCTGATTTGATTAATCATTTGCCATCATGCTTTCCGAGTCACTTCTGTGTTGGTTTCCCTTCGCCTGAATCCTGTAAGACTTTTCCAGAAGGGCGGCTGTGATGTTGAGACCAACATACTGTAAACAACCACAAGAAGCAGAGCGAATGTTTTCAATACAGCTCGAGGACTAAAATAAACTCATTGGATTAGGCCAGCCCTCGCGATTGTTTTGGTGAACGCTTCCCAGGCCCACTGCTGAGCACATCCCCGAGGGCTACCTGGGGCGAGCGGCGGTGCCGCGGCGGCCCCGGGCGGCGGAGCAGGCGCCGAGCGGCACCGGGAGGAGCCCCCCTGCCCTCCCGCTGGGCTTGTGCTGCGGGGCTGATGTTGCACTACCCCAGAGCAGAGCCCGCCCGGGTGGCGATGCCCCGCAGACCCAGGGATGGGCTTCTGGTGGATTTCGCACGGGTGGATGGAGTGGCCGCCGGAGAACCGCGGAGCCGGGAGCCCCCTGGGGCCACTCTCCCTGCGCCCCTCCCGGCCGCAGCGGCGTGCCCAGGGCTGCCGGCGCCTCTCCGGGGCTCGGCACTGGGCTCTGCAGCGCTTCTCGGGGCTCTCCAGCCTGGTTATCCCGGCCCTGCCCGAGCCTTCTATAGCGTCGAGCTTTTTAGCCCTCGCAATAATTTTTTCGCCGTCTTGTATTGACCGAAGCACCGCGCCGGCTGCTCGTGCCCGCCTGCACGGAGCTGGTCCCCCGCCTTTGAGGCTGCCGACCCCTCCTGCGAGCGGGCAGGAGCGGACCCCGCAGGGCGGGGGGAACGGGGGTGCCCGGTGCCTGCACTCCGCCCGCCCCGTCCAGCCGCCCTCCGGCCGCACCGGCCGGGCCGGGCCCGAGCCGGGGCCGCTGGAGCTCGCCGCGCTCCCGACCGTCACACACGCAGAGCGGAGATTTTTTAAGTAACAAATGTACTTTTTTATTTTTGAAACAAAAATATCGTTTTCGACTTAACAATAGCCGGATCTCGCTGAATGAAGCCTTTGCATATTTTCCTGTTTTAATTGGTTGTATAATAAACAGTCCTGACCCCGCACTCTCTTTTCAATGAGTTCAGGGTGAAACGCAGACTATGGGACTGGAAATGACTTTTTCACCACTTAAAACACTGACAAGAATACCAGGAATCAGGCGGTATTAAACAGCCGCTCCGGCCGGGGCGGGAGGGAGGGCGCAAGGTAAGAGCTGTGTGTGTGTGTCTCCTCACGGAGCTTGGCTCTGCCCTGCCCGCAGCCACCGCCGCCCGCCCGCTCTCGGCACGACGAGAGGAGCCGGGACAGAGCCCATGGGGTCCCTCATTCAGCACCCCGCTGCCGGGCGGCTGTCCCCGCGCTCCCGCAGGCAGAGGGCAGCCGTGCCGTGCCGTGCCGTNCCGTGCCGTGCCGCCGGGGAGCGCTCCCGGCGCCCAGGGCTCTGCCACCGTCCGAGCCCGGCTCGGGCTTCAAAGGACCTTTGCAGCCTGCGCAAAGGACCGGAGAGGAAGAGAAAGCTGCGGTCGCAAAACATCCCCCGGTGCTGGCAGTGCCCCGGGGGCTGGAGCAGCAGAGGGGCGCTGGGAGTCCGCTCAGCCTCGGGGGTCAAAGTCTGTCCCTCCTCGAGAGAGGCAGGCTGCTTCCATGTTCGTTCCGGGCAGGGAGAAAACACCCGTCGCTCTTCTGCTTTCATCTCTCGCCAGCGTTGCATAAACTCGGGGCCGCTCCGAAAGGGCAGCGGCTCAGCGGCCCCGAGTCCCCCTTCCCCGGCTCTGGCCCCCGGAGCAGCCCCGGGCCGGAGGAGGCTCCGCGCCAAGGTGCTGTCCCGGGGAGCGCGTCCCGCTCCGTGCGCATTCCTCCTGCCGTCATTTATATAACGGGGAAAGACCTTACACAACGCGCAAACCCAGCGCTTGCCAAGAGAGCGGCTCTCGGCCGCTTCATTTTGTGAGGGGCCGACGGGGCTGGGCGGCGGCGCGGCCGGGGGCAGGTGGGAGCCGCGGGAGGAGGTGACGACCCGGGGCGAGGGAACGCTGAGCCACCGCGGGCACCCCTTGGTCCTATGGTGGTGTTGGCGCCCACAGAGGGGTCTGTACAGACCCCGCTCCCGTGCAGCCCCTGCCGTCCCAAGTGCCGCCGTCCTGGGGTGCGGCCCGGTCCCGCACATCACGCGGGTTTGGGAGCGGCCCCGATGGGAGGCAGAGCTCCGACGGGACACTCGGTCCCTGCGTGCCTGGGCGCTCGGTAGCGCTCAGCGCCGCTCGGGGCGGCTCCCCAGGGGCCGTGCTCCCTAACGAGGCAAGCACCAGCCCGCGGGGAGATAAATGATGGCCACCTCCTCCCCAGGCCGGCAGGACTGAACGGGCGGCTCGGCCGTTCCCGGCAGTGGCAGAGGCCGCTCTGCTGCCGGCAGGACCAGCCCTGCCTCGGGCCGCCGCCCGACAGAGCCCGGCCAGCACGGCCAGGGATGGCGGCCGGGCTCTCCCCGCGGTTTCCCTGCGAGTTTACATTCAGTGCAGTCTCTGTTTGTAAAATACAGAAAACAATCGTGAAAACATCCTGCAGGCGCGGCGGCCACGGCCGTCCAGGAGCGGCACGGGGTCCCGGGCCGAAGAACAGCAGAGCCCCGGCCGGGCACGGGGAGCCCGGCAGACGGACCCTGGCCTGGCAGGCACAGCGGTGGCAGGCTGCCGGCCCGCTGCTGTCTCAAACGCGCGGCTCCCTGACTCTATGGGCCCAAGCGGCCGCTGGTCAAGCACAGTGGAATCTGAGTGGAGACCACTCGGGAACTGGAATAGCCCCAGAGGCCGCACGTCCCTGCCCGATCCCGGCCTGCAGCCTCCTCTCCCTGCACCTGGCACGGTCAGGTATCGCTTCACTCGGAGCTGGCCAGCCCCAGCCGTTCCCGGGAGTGTGCCAAGGGTACCTCAGCCTTTGCTTCAGGCCGAACGACAGCACAGGCCAGGAAGGAGCTCAAGGAGGGGCCGGTGGTCTTGCGCGGGGGTCCGGGGAGGTGCTCCCACCCTCCTTTGCCCCATGCCCACCTTCGGTGTCGGGGGTTTCCCTTTTGGTCTCAACATACTCCGGAGGAAAGTAGCGGGATTGGCAGCACCTATGTAGTAAGGAACAAGCAACCAAGGCCCTGACCCTCTGGTGCATAGCTGCGATCCTCGGTGCGTGTGAGCGGCGCTACCTCTCCCCTCCGCCGCCCGCTCCTACGTGAGGGCCCCGGGCAGGTCAGAGGCGCAGAGGAGCGCGCCGCTCCCGCAGAGCCACCGCTGGCAACGGCGTGAGTCCCGGCTTGAGTCCCAGCGCGAGTCCCGGCCCCGTCCCGTGTGCACCGGCATTCCCGCGTCGGCCTTCGGCCTCCCGTTACATCGGTGTTCGTGCAGAGACCAGGCTCTCTCCGTCCCTCCCTGTGCCCGGGGCAGCCGCTCGGCCCGCGGCCCCCGTGCACAGCGCGGAGCGGTGGCGGCGCCGCCGCCTCGCATTGACCCGATTCCTGCACCCCTGGTGCGTCTCTGTCCCGCCGGAGCCCCTCGGCCGCACCACCGCTCGTAGCGCCCTCCCCGCCTGGGGAGCGGGGCCAGGGGGCACAGCGGGGCTCCGGAATGGCCCGGCGAGTTCCCCAGAGCCCCTCGGCCCCGGCCGTGCCCGCTGAGCGGCAGAGAGGCCGCCAGTCCCCACATCTCGCATTGCTCTCAGACCGGGCTGGAGGCTGCCGCTTCCTGCCGGGCTGGGAGCAGGCCCTGACAGAAAGGGAGAGCGCCGGGCAGCCGGGCAAGGGTGAGTGCCAGGTCCCTGGCTGCGGAGCGGAGTGCTCAGCCCCGTTACCGGTTTTCACCTCAGGCAGCCCTGTCCGGGGCAGAGAGCCCGGGAGGGGAACACCGCATCCCCGCTGCTGCCGCGGATCCGCAGGCCTGCCCCAGGCCGGAGTCTGAGCGGGACGTGCTGCGGGCCGGGCCGGCACCGGCCGGGGGCCGCCCCACCTGCCCCGTCCTCTCCTGACCCCCAGGCCCCGAGCAGGAGCCGCTGCCTACGAGCACGGGCAGGGTTAGAAGCGAGGCCCAGGCCGCTGCCGCAGCCACCGGCCCGGCGAGGAAAGAGAGACCCGCCTGCGGCTCCCGGCTCCGTCACCGGCCCGGGCCCGCATGAGGCTCAGGCCCCGTCGCAGCGTGGCCGGGCCCGGCTCGGGGCCACACAGGACCGTCCTTTTCCTTCCAGGACCACGGCTCTGAGCGTGCGGGGAAGAAACGAAAGCGGAGCCAGGGTCCGGCACAACCCCGGGCACTGCCCCGAGGCCTCTGCAGCCGGCGCCCCGGGACGCGCACACGGGCGAGGTGCCGGCGGCTGCCCGCGCCCCGGAGCGGAGGCGCTCCCGGCCCGCCCGCCCGCGGAACCAACGCAACGGTCCCGGTACCTCCTGGGCCGCCGCCGAGACAGCCCCGGGTCCCCGGAGCTCTCCGACGGTGCCTAGCGAAGCCGATGGAGCTCCCAGCACGGTTCCCGCGGCTGAGCCCCGTGCGCCGCACCGGGAGCGCTGCAGCCGCGGGCCCGGAGCGGTGCCCGAGGGCCGAGAGCGGTGCCCGCAGCCCAGAGCGGTGCCCGCAGCCTGGAGCAGTGCCTGAGGGCCGAGAGCGGTGCCCGCAGCCCGGAGCGGTGCCCGAGGGCCGAGAGCGGTGCCCGCAGCCCGGAGCGGTTTCCGAGGGCCGAGAGCGGTGCCCGCAGCCCGGAGCGGTGCCCGCAGCCCGGAGCGGCCCCGGCACACAGCGCCCACCCCGCTCGCCGCAGTCTCTTCCCGATCCCGAGCGCGGAGAAGCGGAGTAAAATAAAACGATATGGAAAGAAGGAAAGGCATTTTATTGGAGACTTTACAATGCTAGAAAGTACAATGAAAGTGCTAGTTCATTCTAGAAAAGTTGGTCCCAAAATGGTACTATGCCACAGCATCTATCGGTTTACACAAACATTTACAAAATCGCTATGAACTGGCCCCTGTTTTAAAATCGCTATTTTTTCCACATTAATCTATGTAAAATTGAAGGATCAAAACCATTTAAGAAAAAAGGGGAAGCATTCAAAAGCAGAACCTACCGGAAAATCCATTTTGGGCCAGGTTTGGGGGGCAAAAAAAACTGAAGATAGTTTAAACTTTCATTATTAATATAATATGCACACGGAAAAATATCCAAATTTACAGGAAAGCGTCTCTCTTTTTTTTTAATAACATCAAAATATTTTTTAAGACCTGCATAAAATTACTTTTAAGACCTCAGAGGACATTTTCTCTTTTAAAAAATATATTTACCGCTGCCGAAACGTTTCACGAGTGACCCTGGCGGGTTTTGTTTGTTGGTTTCTATTAACCAGCAATATCGCACATCTGCTGCTACAGCAGTCCCCACGTTAAGTACTCTTTTAACGAAAAGCCACAGCTCGGAAGAAGCGCAGTGCTTAGCAGAGCGAGGAGGAAGACAGAGGGGATGAAGAGAAGAGGAGGACGAGCCCCGCGGGCACACGGTAGTGTCTGGGCCCCGCACCGCACGCGTGAAAATGCCTCCGCTATTTACAAACTCCGCTTTACTCTCCCCATGGCTGCGCCCGAAAAGATTACGGCCGAATTACAAAGGAGCGTAATTTTGAAGGCTGAACAGCCAATTTCTAATTAGATGCTCCCTCCTCCCCCCCCCAAAAACCCCCCACAAAACCCCCAAACAAACAAACAAATAAAAACCACCCGAACCAAACAAACCCAAACAAACAAACAAAAAAATCACAAACCCCCCCCCCAAAAAAAATCAAACTACCAAACCCAACAACTCACAAACACACACACGAGCAGAGAAACTCCCGGTGGGTCCGCGCCGGCCCGGAGACAGGCGGCCCGGCCTCCGCTGCCCGGCGCAGCCCCGCGGGAACCCCCACACTTACACTGCCTTCTTCTCACGGCGGGATGGCTCCTACACTGACACTACACGCGAGGCGAGGCTGCTATTTCCCCACCGCGACAGTTTGGGCACAGAGAGAGGGAAGTCCACGGCTAGAGACGAGGAGGAGAGACGCGGAGCGCAGGGGAACGCGGGGGGGTACGAGAGGGGCAGCGGGGCCGGTGCATTTCTGTGACGGTGGCTGGCCGGAGCCTCCCTAGATGTCTATGCGGGAGTGCAGGGCGCTGTGTTTGCTGTCGTGCTCCCAGTAAGAACAGTGCATCATGGACAGCTCGGCGGGCTGGCGGGCGCAGGCAAACTGGAGGCCGGCCCCGTTTGCCGCCGGGGCCGCGGGCGGCGCGGGGCTGGCCGGGCTGAGCTGCTGGGGATGGTGGGCGTGCGGGTGGTGGTGGTGGTGGCCCATGCCGTTGTAGGAGTTCACCATGCTGGGCAGCGCCATGCTCTGCACCCGCGAGTAGGGGCCGTAGGACGCCGGGCCCGAGAGTCCTTTCACATTGACGGGGCTGACGTTCCCACCAGACATCTGGCAGGACGTGTAGGGCATGGGCCCGGGGGGCTGCGCCAGCGGCCACGAGTTGTTCATGAAGGTGGACTGCAAGTACTTGGGCGGGGACAGGTAGCCGTAGCTGTCGGGGCTGAAGAGGGTCTTGCCGGGCTGAAAGTGGGTCGGAGGCGGCCGGAAAGGCCGTTTCATCCTTCGTCTCCTGCGGTAGTTGCCCTTCTCGAACATGTCCTCGCAGGCGGGGTCCAGGGTCCAGTAGTTGCCCTTGCGCTCGCCGCCGCCCTCCCGGGGCACCTTGATGAAGCACTCGTTGAGGCTGAGGTTGTGGCGGATGCTGTTCTGCCAGCCTTTCTTGTTCTTCTCGTAGAAAGGGAACTTGCTGATGATGTACTGGTAGATCCCGGACAGCGTGAGCCTCTTCTCTGCGCTCTCCCGAATGGCCATGGCGATCAGGGCCACGTAAGAATAGGGGGGCTTCTGCGAGGGGTCCGGCTTCTCGGGGCTCTTGTCCGCGCTTAGCTCCTCCTTGCCCCGATCCGGCTCCTTGCTGCCGCCGGTGTCATGAGCCAGCAACGCCACCGTGTCCTCCTCGCCGTCCGGGTAGTTGCTCATCATGGTGCCCCGCGCCCGGGGCGCCCAGCGCAGCGCCGCGCGGTGCGGAGCGCTGCCCGCTGCAAGGAGCCCGCTGCCGGCGGCCGTCCCGCTCCGCGCTCGCCGGGACGGGGCCGGAGCCGAAGTCGAAGCCGGGACCCGGACGGAGATCGGAGACGCCTCTCGCGGCGCCGCTAGTTCGTGCAGCGCGGCGGCGGCGGCGTCCCTGCCCCCGCGGGCTCCGCTCCCCTCTGCCGCGGCGGCCGGGCTCTTTTCTGATTTGTATGGGCCCGGCCGAGTTCCGCTTTCGTCAGGAGCCCGCTCCCCTATCGCCGCCGAGCCGCTGGGCACGGCCGAGTTCACCCTGCAGTCACGGCGCCGCGCTCAGCCCCGCGCACACGCGGCCCGACGTGGCCCCGCGGAGCGGCGCGGAACCGCCCCGGCCCGGCCGCGCCGCCGGGGGCGGGGGGAGGCGGGGGGCGGTGTCCGGGGGGCGCTGGGCGAGCCTCCGCCGCCCACCCCGGAGCCCGCCGGGGCCCGCGGCGCTGCGCTCCCCTCCCGCCCGGCGCGGGGTCGCGCTGGAGGCGGTGGGTGCGAAGGGGTGTGCCCGCGGCGCTCGCCCTGCCACGGCGGCTTGTCACACGTCCAGCCGCACACGCGGTCGCGTTTATATGTCTTGGCCGCGGGCCCCGCCAACCGATCGCGCCCGGGGAGCACAAGGAGGTTGTTGCCGCTCCCTGCAAGTCGATTCTTGCAGCTCTTATTTGCAGGAGGCAGAAAGCGAAAGGTGTCGGGTCGCCCCTTCTCCCTCCCCGCAGAGTACACGCAGGCCTCCAGCGTGGCTGCGGGGCTGACAGGCGCCTCGAGGGCCGGGGCAGGGTGGCGAGACGGGGGATGACACACTGGGCAGCTCTCCTGCTCCTTCCCCTGGAAGGCTTCGGCTTATTTCACACGGTTCCTGGGGTAGACCATGTGGCACCGACATCCCGCTCTCCTTCCCCTTTCCCGCCTTCAGGCAGAGCCTCCCCGAGCAGCAGACGGGCAGTGTCAGCTGGCCCGAGCACAAAAGATGTCGCGTTGTAACAAACCAGCGCCCCGGGGCCGCTCAGGCCCGGGCACAGCGGCGGGACACTTTACACGGGGTTCAGTCCTGTCCCGGGAGCGGGGCGGCCCGGCCCCGTTTGACCCCCGAGCCTTTCCATCAGACGAAGCGCCCGCCGGCAGCCGCAGGAGTCGGGCCAAGCTGGGCAGAGCCGGGACCACCTGCGCCCGCCGGCCGCGTCCTCGCTGGGGCCCCGGGGCGCGGCGCTGCAGCGAACCCGCTGCTGCGGGCACGGCTCCGCAGCTCTCGGCCTCCCCGTCCCTGCTCAAGCACGGCTCGGGCTGCCCAAAGCGGCCCTGGGAGCAGCTGCACGCTCATCTCGGCGCCCGCAGCTCTGCCCGCCGGCAGCTCGTGGCCCTCAGGCTCACTCCTGCCTTTCTTGCACGTGAACCGCACCTCCCGATGTGCCCCGTGCGGATGATTTTAAGTGCGACATCAATTTTCACAACCAAGCGTGAGCCCGGGGTGCTGGCAGCTCCCGAACGTGCATTCCCGGGGCAGCCGGCCTCTCCCGTCGGGGCTCCGGTGGCCCATGAGCGGATTTCTAGTTCCTCTTCCCGGCCATGGGTCCCTGCTCCCCTACCCGGGTCAGACTAATTGCGGGTAAGGGCGGTCGAGTACGTAGAAACGTATTTTAAGCGAGAAATAAATTAGATCTTCGAGGACCTGTTAGATGTATATATGTATATATATATGTATATAATTATATATACATATATGTCTCAGAACACATTTCTGCTTCTTCGTCTAGAGCCATATAACCAATCTCTTATCTCCCGTCGGCGGAGGAACGTGTGCCCCAAAAATCAGGCTGCGTGATTTCGGTCACAGAAAGGAGTCCCGTCTGTTTCCGCACCCAGCCGCGGAGCAGCGCACACCGCCCCCGGGCACCCCCTTAATGCGCACAAACGAAACGGCGAAGGGATGAGGCCCACGGAAGAGACCCTCCCCAGGGTTCCCCTCCCCGGGCAGCCCCCGGCGGCTCCCCGGCGGCTCGCTCCGCGCGGGGCGAGGCAGCAGCCGGAGCCAGCTGTGCCCCGCCGTCGGGGCCGGGGCTGCCGGGCTCCCCAGGGCCAGGGCGAGCTTCTTTCTGCCGGCCACTCATGCTGCTCCCTGCGCTCCCCCTCGCAGGCATTTCCGCGGCGAGGGCCGGTGCAGGTGTAGCAGCACTGCCCCGTGTGTCATCACCTCCGCCAAATGGCGCATTCCTCCCCTCTCACTCCTAAGCCGGGCGCGTAGCTCCTTGGCAGGGCTTGCTCGCTCGCAAAGGACATTTGACATCCGAGGGTCTTGTTTGGGTTTTTCTGACAGCCCTACCGAGGGGGATTTCGGATGAACACCAGGGCAAGAACTCAGCCCAGCGCTGGGAGCGGCGGTCGGGCCGAGCAGCAAAGGTGAGCGCGCAGCCCCGTGTGCGGCTACTTGAAAGTTTGACACAAGGGCAGGCAGGGGCTGTCGGGCTCTCCCCTTTCCCCTCTCCTAATTAGGCCCTTTTTGGGACACGAAACAACTACCTGAAAACGCCGGAACACGCCCCTGGCAGCTGCACGCTGTACGGTTTAGCGGAGAGCTGTGGGGCTCATCGGCACCCACAGAAGTGCCGCAGCGAGGGCGATGCAAGTAGCGGGGACGAGCAGCGAGCAGAGGAGTGCAGAGAGCCCTGTCGGGGATCCCGGCCCCGGGGAGCGGCCCGATCGGCCGGTGCCCCCGGCTGAGCCCGCGTCCCTCCCGCCGCAGCTCCCGGGGCCGGGCAGCAGCCGGACAAACCCGGACAAGGCGAGAGCAGAGGGAGCCAGCGGAGCCGCTCCCGGCCCGCTCCTGCAGCCGCTCGCCGGGGGAAGGAAAGCAGGAGGGGAATTAGCAATGCAGGGGGCTCACGGCGCCGTGCCCGTGCCCCGGCCTGCTGCGGCGGGGAAAGGGCTCTCGCTTTCTGCACACGAGGGCAGAACAGCCCCGGCCACAGCCCGGCCCCTGTGCAGGGAAGGCGCGAGGGAGGCGGGCAGAGCGGGACTCAATCCCGGCCGCTCAACCCCGCTAAGAGAGGCCACCCGAGAGACGCTGCAAACTGGGGCTTCGCCGTTACCGAGCCGAACCGGGTTTCCCTTCCCGAACAGAGCGGAGATCTCCCGGCGCGGCCCCGGTGCGATATTCCCGCTGCGCAGCGCGGAGCCCGTTCGCGGCTGGGAGCGCCGAGCGGAGCGGGCACGGCGAGCGGCGGGGTCTCCGCCGCGGGACACGGGGCACGGTGCCACCCCACGTCTGGCCCCTGGGGCCCGGAGGAGGATTCCCACGAAAGCGTGCCTTCAACTGAAGCGCTGATAAGGCTCGAGTAGCCCTAGTGCTTTGGGTTTTCTTTTCTACTCACCCTCTTCAGGCAGCAGAATCTGGAAGGTCTGGGGTCGGGTTGCTGGAAAATGCGGCGGCCTTCCTCTCCCAAAGATTGTTTTTATTTCCTTTTCTCTTGGCGAGAAAACGTGTCTCCGGCCGGGAGCGCCGGTCCGCCCCCGGCTCGGAGAGCCCCGCTCCCGTTCGGCCGGTGCAGCCTGTCCGCAGGCATCGGGGCAGGGCTCTCGCCCCCCGCACCGACACCCGGACGGGGACAGGCGACACAGCCCCGCTGTCAGTCCCGCGGCTCCTACCCCGTTCTGCCGCCCCGCCGCGCCCCGGCTCCCGGGGATGGACACACGCCCGGTGCCCCGTAAGGACGCGCCTTTCGGGACTCTGGAGCCCGCAGCTCGCGGGGACCGTGCCGGCATTACCCGCACTCATTCGTTTCACGTAGCAGCGACACGGACACGGATGTAAAAGCGGCCCCCGGCCCGCCTTGTTCCGAGTCCCGTTTCCCTGAGGAACGGGATCCGCGGCGGCGCGGGGCTCCGGGAGCCGGGGAGGGCTCTTGGTCCCCGCTCCGTTCCCCCAGCAGTTCTCCCTCCCTCGGCACAGCCCGCAAGGCGGCCGGGACAAGGCAGTCACCATGCCACGGTTTCAAGTATTCCTGGTTAATTCCTTTTTTCCCCCTCTCCATCTCTTTCTTTTTTTCTTTTTTTTTTAACGTTGTTTTCCCAGGTACTACTGGTCTTTAAGATCGTGGAATATTTTTCCACATAACAAACCCAGAAAAAGGAGGGTACGTGTTAAACGCGGCGTGCGCGGGTCTGTCTCGCACCACGGCGCTCATAAGAGTTAACGAAATGTACCGCGGCAAATAAAATATTCTGGCCTCAATGAAAATTCATCAGATTTAATCTATTAAGAGGCTGAGACAGGGGCGTTTTTCTGCGTTACGGACGCGCGGGAGCTCCGTGTCCCCTCGGGCGGAGGGAGCGGAGGTGCCCCGGGCGCGGCTGCTCCGGTGCCCGCAGGCAGCTCGGACCCGCCGGGCCGTGGCCGCGGCCGCCCCACGTCCTTTCCAGAGCCCGTTTCGCTCCTTTTCTAAACGACAGCTGGAGGCAGGGCTCGAACCTGGAGGTGCTTTGGTCGGCACAGCACCGACTACCAGGAATAAAAACTTTGCAACCCCAACACAACCATTATGTGAGACAAAAGTGCGCGCGTGTCACTGCCTTTAGACCCTAAACTCCGGCTTGGAAAAGCTTGCATTTTCAAAACCTCGCCTCTCACTTGGCCTGCAAATCACCTCGCTCATCCAGGGACACCACAAACACACACAATTCCAATTTCCCCTCTGGTCAGCATTCCCACCAGCACAGTCCCGAACATTTCGTACACGGTCTTTAATTACATTACTCAGCGTGTGACGCCAGAACGAGGCAATATTCACCTGGAAAGTGTCTTCTTCTGCATGAATGAGTCTCATTGTCAAAATCTTGAGCATATATAGGTGCCTATATGTTTTGCATTGGAGAATTCAGTTTCTCATTTATGCTGTAGAACTTAGTTTCTCATTTATACTGTACAGCTAAAAATTTTGGTAGCTTCGGGCTTGTTTTTACAAGCTCCCAGCTGTACGAGGATTTCTGTTTTTATAGGAAAAACTAAGCAATCCGTAGACCGTGATGGCTGTACATCCATAATGTGAGCTTCATGAGGAACAGAGCAACTTTATTATGATGTGGACTGAAATCACATTGAATAAAAGCCCATCTAACAGAGCCTGAGGGGAAGAGCCACAAATGGGCTCAATTCTCTACAAAATCCAACGGGAGTGAAAGGTTTTAGGATCCGGAGAGTAGACATCCCCCGCCCCCCCCTTCAGCTGATACTCTGAAGGTATTTTCATGATCCCATTTAATTTTGAGCCTATTCCTGTTGCCTTGATATCAAAGAAATCTATCTCACGAGAAAAGTCAGCCTCAGCCCTTTTCCCTCATCGATTCCTGCTTCCCATCTCTCCTTTTCTCAACTCCTCTTCTGTAGCCTTAGCCCGAGTCTTCACTACAGTATATTTGTTTATGCTTAGAGAACAGGCCTACAGGAAAACAAACTCTGTATTTCACCCCACCATTTGGTAGTTCCTTTCTTTCATCTGCAAACACGGCCTGATCCAGGGAAGGTTCTTGAATTCACACAACCGGTTACATGATGAAATGCAAACAGTTTCTTGTGGTATTAAATGGCAGCCCGCAGCAGAGTTCAGGTTGGCTGTTATGGATTCACCAGTTAGGGCTCTGCAGGATAATCCTGTGTTGCTGCCATCCTGCAGCTCGTGGCCTACAGCAACGCTGCCGAATGCTGCAAATAAAAACAAACAAGGCAGCCTCTGCTTTTTACACAAAGTAGAAATTATGTCTTTTTAGGAAGCTCGAAGCAAAGATCATTTGTATCAGCCTGACAGACTCACAAGCAAGCTGCTCTTTCTAGCACTTCAAAATTGATGCTTATTTTTCTACAAAGCATGGGGAGGGGAAGAGAAAAGGAGGGATAAAAAATCCAAACCATACAAGTCCACTCATGTCCAGATCACCCCGAAGTTGCAAATTAATAGCATTGTACAACAAAATTAGAGCCAAAGCAGGCACCTCCCATTGTTGCTGCAGAGACACATGGCTTAACAGATCATTTTTTAGGTAATAAAAATTTCTGCATGCTTGTTTAGACCATTTGACAATTGCTTAGTTAAATATTGAAGCAAGGAAAATGATACGAATTTCCAATTTTTTGAAAAAAAGAGACTTCAAGAAAAATTCTTCCAACCAACCTACAGACATCAACAAAAATTTGTTTTCTATTACTTCTCTGAGAATGTGGGTCCCAAACTGTAGCCATGATGAATTTATATAATCTCTCTGAATGTATTTAATCTACCCAAGTCTATTTTCATGAAGGGTCTGTTACTGCATTGAAGCAACAGTGTTTGAAAAGGCCATGCAGGTTAGAAGCAATTTAGGAGACAAAGATCCACCAACACAGGATAACAACGTAACTGGATTGTTAGCATGGGGAGAAGAGCAGTTCCTCACCTGACAATGACTTTGCTGACAAAAGCCCTTTTAGAGACAGTCCTACTGCAGAGCTGTCTCAGTCTGCAGAGCTGCACCACAGGCTGAAGTAAGCTCTGGCACTGCACTGTGGCTTCGCTGTGTCCATACTGGAAGCACTTTGCTGTGGGGGTTTTTGGGGATACTTCTGCTCAGTCTCGTGTTGGAGGCTCCCAGTCCCACAACAGAGCTGGTGTGTTGGGGACAAGCTCGCACATGTTTGCAGCTCTGCTGATTTCAGTTTGAGCGAGCAGCTCGCGCTGACTCACCCAGACCACTGAATTTGGGCAGCACGTCTGTGGACTGAGAATTCAAGTTTTGTCTCCGACAGCTCCTTGAGAATTTGTGCGAGGCATGGTCAGTGCTCTCTGTCCACTCTCTGCAGTCTCCTGCAGAGGAGGTGCTGCCCTGGGAGAAAGCCAGCCAGACACAGCCACGTGCTGTAAAATCCGTGTGTATACTCAGACTTTGCAATCTACATTATGACCATTAGTAAGGCATGCTCCTCTTCCATTTCTGAGCAATGCAGGAGCAGTTGAATTTGGCTAAAGTCAAGCAGTCATGTCCCAGGGTCTTCCAGAACATGCAGAAGGGTCTGCATCAGCCAGGAACAGGGTGCTTTTGTTTTAAATAGTCTGTCCACATCTGGAATGTGTGTATGTATTACCTACCTAAACAATTTGTGAATAACTCCCTGCACACACAAGCTTCTCCCCATCTGCTTGCTGAACAGAAGCCCTGGCTGCTGCACCCAGAGAAGCCCCTGCCAGATCCAGAGGGCAGAGTTATGGTGAGGGAGGGCTGACACACCCTGCAAAGAGCACCTTCCTCCTCTTAAAAACCTGGAGGGCTCAGGAGGTGTACGTGGCACAAACTGCACCTGTAAAGCCATTCTTTTCCCCAGGCTGCCCAGTCAGAGTGGTGCACTTGACAAACTATCCCCTCCTAACTCTAGCTGTGCCTCTCCCAAGTACATGCTGCACTTTAAAACAATTAGAAGCACAAGTTTGTTTCCTTTTAAATGTAACTACTGTGCTTTGACAAGGATTATAAGATGGCAAGATGAATAACTAGGTTTGATCTGACAACAAATCTGTCTCTAGCGAATCAGGTCAAAAGTGATGTGATGGAAGTAATTCCTTTCTGGAGGGAAAGAGCTAAGCTTTAGTCAAAGTTAAACTTCAGATCACATACAGTCTCCCCCCAAAACCTGAATGCATAACCTGAAAGCACACACTCACTGGAGATAGAGGTGGTGGTGCCAATGGAAGGTGGATCTGATCCTCAGACACCCCTTAGGTCCCTTCATTGTCCCAACCAACAAGTGGGCTTGGAAGCACAATGCAAAAAAACCCCAAACCACCAAACCACCAAAAAAACCCCCCAACACCCCCCCC